>VMKM01004259.1:0-19780 GCA_008360985.2 Macquaria ambigua | reverse complement strand
CACACACACACACACACACACACACACACACACACTGCTGCAACACAGCATCTACACACTCTGGGTAAACATACTGATTTGTCTCTTTTCAGTGTCTAAAGGTGTGAAGCTGGCGGAGGCGGAGCCTGGAGCAGCGGAGGAGCTGATTGGCTACCTGGAAGCTGCAGTGACAGACGGCCTGGAGCAGAAGGGCATCAGCAGGTAAGCCCCTTGATGCTGGATTCTTGGTCATGTACTGACTATGAGAGGGTCGTGTTAGCATCAGGTTAGCATGTTGACTGAATCAAAAGGTCTTCATGGAGAACAAAATATCAGAGTTGTACATTCATTATATTTCTCCTTGTTTAACCTGTTAGTAAGCAACCCTTAATTCTCAAATATTATTTACTGCAGATAATATTTTAGTAAGACGCCTCCTTGTTTTTTGATCTGCTCCTGTTTTTATTTGTTGTGTGATGTTGAAATTGTTGTATTTGTTTTGATAAAAAGCACTTATTCACTAAATCACTACAACAGAGTTGTGTCTTACCCACCACTCTGCTGCTCTGAGTGTCTGTTTTTAACAGAAACACTGTTTTCACTTCATGATTCATTTCTATGAGTTCTGCTTTGCTGTTTTTCCTGTAGGTGTTAAGCTAACATCAGTGAAACTTTACCTGGCCGTTATTTGAATAGCAGCTTTTATTTGAAAACATACGGTAGTTTACGAGCTACTGTAGTTTGCACACTGGCTGCTAACATGCTAACTTGCTTGTAACCCAAATAGCTCCCCAGACTAGCTAGCTAGCTAGCTCCAGTTAGCCAGCCACCAGTTAGCAGGCTAGCAAGAAGTTTGAGGGGCAGTCCGGTAGCTCACCGGGTTAAGACGCTGCCCCATGTAGGTTCGATTCCTGGGCCATTTTCTGCATGTCATCCCCTCTTTCTCACCCCCTTTCCTGTCAATCTCCAGCTGTCCCTATCAATAAAGGTGAAAAGGCCAAAACAATATAAAAAAAACAACAACAAAAACTGGTTGAAGCCAAAAATCAACACAGGGGGTGAAAATTCTTTAATGCAGTAGTTGTTAAAGTGTCAAAAACAGTCTTATGTCTTATTCAGTCATTCAGCGGGGACATTTTAAACTTGTTTAGGAGCCTGATAACTACAGTATATAAACGAGGGAAGAGTTGCCTCTGCTGTCCACAAACCAAAGTGGCAAAATGAAAAAAAAAACATAAATAAATAAGAATCAGCACAAAGAAGGTTATACATATTTGTGTGTGTGTGTGTGTGTGTGTGTGTGTGTTTCAGGTCGTCCTACGAGGCGGCTCAGGAGTGGGCGTTGCCTGTTCAGTTCTCTCAGCTCCACCGTCTGAAGCTCAGCTCTGTTTACCCCGCCCACTGCGCCCATGACGGACAGTTCATCCATTTCCTGTTGTTTGTCCAGCTGCACAACTTCCCGCCCCAGCAGGTGAATACACACCTCCACAGCCTCCTTTCATTAAAGCTCCACCACGGACAGATGGTCAGAGTTTGTTACTGCAGTGCTGATGTGAGTGTGCTGCCTGGCGCTTGTAGATCACGGTGATCGAGAAATACACGCAGAATAGTTACACCACAGTTTTTATGATTTCTGTTTACTATAAACAAAACATGCATCAATTCCTTTGCAGCACCACCATCTTGAGTTAAATTAAATACCTTTTTACACACTGTAGTAGTTACCTACATCTCTGGTAAAAATTCAGACCTCATATTTTATAGTTAAAAAGGCATCACATAGAGCTTTTAGAATTAATATCACTGATCAGTGTAGTTAATCTGTTCTAAAACATGGTGCCATGTCATTTCTGGGTTATTTCTACTGTAACGTTATTTCTGTTCATATCCTGTCACGTCAAACTCTTTCCTCTGACCATATTTGGTTCTTCCTCCAGGTGAGGTCATTGGCGGCTCAGTTTGGCCCCGCCCTGCAAGCCCACCTGAGTCTGGCATTTCAGGACCTGCAGGTGTACAGGAGCTGTGGCTCTGAGGAGCAGTCAGGGTCGCTGAACACAGAGGAGGCTCCTGGGAGCCCAGAGCACCCCAGCAAGCTGTTCCAGGTCCTCCTGCAGAGCCAGGAGGAGGCGGTGCCCTGCAGGTACCTGCTGCAGGAGGCGCTGGTGCAACGCTGCCCAACGCTGGCTGTAATGGCTGCTTGTCAACAGGTAACTGTCCTGATTCTGTGCAAACATGTATTCCAAAGTTTGTCTGAAGGTTATATGAGGCTTTGGCAGTTTGAGTGTGAATCTTCCAAAGTTACTTGGTGTTACTAACCCTCCTCTGCAGATCAGAGAGGAAACACTGTCCGGGGAACACAAAGAGGGATATTTCTACTAAAATCACTGTTGCTATTGAGTTTTAGTGGTGCAAATTACCAAACAAATGGGCCATTAATCAAATGGCCTAAACCATTGCACGACATGCAGTCAACTCACTTTTCTCAGCTGGTATTCTTTCATAACAAAAGTTTGAATGTCACTGCCTTCACTTTCACTTTGTACTTAATATATTTAACCTATAAATTAAACAATAAAACTAAGACTATCTGCATCGCTAAGTCCCATGCAGATACTCTGCAAGAGGGAAAATGTTTAAATTAGAGCAAAGTGTCTTCTTACAGCCAATAAAACTGGGTTCTGTAATATAAAACATGCCAGAGCTGTTAACCTCTGGGGCGCTTGATTTCATGCATCATAGCAGCATCTCTAAACTGAATTAACTTGCAGATCCTAAATCAAATGATCTGATGCTGTAGATTGATATGTGAGAAGACGAGAGCTTGAAGTAAATCCTCTATTGGCTATCCAAATGTTTGAGTTATTTAAAAGTATAAAGACAATAAAGGCAAACTTTGAACGCCGCTGCATTTAAAGCTGCCAGTAAAAATGCCTCCAGGCCATATCTGCACACAACAAACAACACACACAAAAACAACTGGCAGAACAACAACAAACAGTGAAACAGCATTCAGTCCAAATTCTGATGAAGGAGAATTTTTCATGAATTCACTCAGCAAGTGACCAAAACTGTAAACAAGGCCAAACTCTAATGAGAGAAAAGACCCCGGGGCGTCAAAACACTTTATTTTTATCACTTGCCGCGTGGAAGTGTGCTGCTCACAGATTATATGTGGAGATAATATACTCTATACTATTTAGACATACTGTGGATTATTATACAGGAGGATCTATGAGTGTATGTGGAGACAAAAGTTGGGAATTATAAGAGATGTATGTGAATTATTAGATTACTTATGACCTCTGCCCAGGTACGCTACAGTCCAACACACCTGCAGTCACCCCACACTACACCTCTATAACTCATGTGTCAAGTCTCACGGCTGCTTGACTGATGATCTGAATCGTAGACTGTATATAAAGATGGCAGACGCGTCTCCACTTCCTCCCACTGTACAAAATGAAGCCAAAATATCCCGGATACGATACTGGGCGATCCAGATGTTTTGGCTTCACTTTTGGGGAGCTGTCACATCATCCATCTTTATATACAGTCTATGGTCTGAATCATCAGTGTTTCGGGGGCAGTTATAGTAAAATGCTAATGCCTCTGTCAAACCTGTTTGATTGACAGGGGGTGGAGCTGGTGCCGTGCCTGTGTGTGTGGGTGCTGACCTCCGTCGACGATGCCACAGCTGAGGAAGCCACCTCCCACCTGGACGAAGCCCCCCAGCACCATGAGTGGACCCTGCATGACCTGTCAATCATCTGGAGGACGCTGCTGGGGCGGGGCCACGTCAGGCCCCTCCTACGAGGCTTCGAGCTCTTTCAGAGGGTAAAAACCTGATACGAGATGAAAAAAAAGAGATGTTGTGTGATCAGAGGAAGAGATTTAAAACATTAGACGAGTGCACCGCAGTGTCTCTCCCTCCTGTCTGAAACTGTGGGAGTGAATTTAGTCTTTTTTCTAAGCGGAGTAGATGTTTGCAGGTCCTACTTATTGAGGTCAGGTGCTGGATGAAAGAAAAGATTATACACACCAGATTAGAGCTTCTTCCTTAATACTACAGTATATTCAATGCAGTGTGATGTGTATATTACATCTCTTCATTTGGAAAAAGCCTTTTAATATGCAACATATTGAATCTGAGGAGAAAAGTTTTACCTGTTTTCTCCTTGATTTGTCTTTTTTTTTTTTCAGCCACTTGGATGTTTAAGGTCAAATGTAATATCTGTGTTGTTTTGGGATTTAGTTGAATTCTTTCCAGTTTTATATTCTACGTTTAGATTGAATTTATTCTGCTTCATTAGCATGAATGTCAGATGATTATTGGGTTAAAGAAAACAGACAAGTATTTAGTGCACAACAATGAACATCTAGTATTCAGATAATAAATTAAATTTATCAAAACAAGATGACTCCACAGATATCTTTCTTCTGTTTCCTTCGTGTCTCTCAGGACTGCCCCCTGGTGTTGGTGCTGAGGATGTTTGACTTGTGTTGTGACTACAGGAACTTCTCTGAGGCCAAAGCGAAGCTGTTGGACTTCCAGAGGACACTCATCACTGTAAGTCTCCAATATTAAAGACTAATGCAACATCACGTGACTGAAATTCAGCTTGCAGAGACTTTAAACCTGCTTGAGATACTGTAGGTCATCCATCACAGTGAACATTTTGTTTTTCATCAGACTTGAAGACTTGTTCATCTCTCTAATCTGCCTTCTCTTCCTCCTTGCTGATGTAGCTGAGAAGCGGAGGCCCGGCACCCTCCGGTGGACTCCCCCTGCAGTGGGTGGAGAGCCAGGCCTCCGTGCTGCTCCTCACTATGCTGCAGCGCTGCTCCTCCCAGTACGACCTCCACCGGCTGCTGCAGCTCCTGGCCGACGTCGACAAACTCCTCAAATCCAATGGTGAGGTCGGAGAGTCCGTCACCCCGTAAACTGATCACAAAATGTGTCAGAATCTGTCAGATGCAGCTCAGGAGATGACAGGGATTATTAATAGATACCATCACAGGTTTGATTACCACCTTGGCAAACCAATTTCATCCAGCTGCTGTCGTCCTCCGACAAAGATGTTTGTCCTTCACACTAACACACCATTTTCTGCTGAAGTTTAGAAAAACTTCAAAACCCTGATTTTTAATGTGTATGCAATTATGTGTGAATTTGTCATTCTTGTGTGTGTGTGTGTGTGTGTGTGTGTGTGTGTGTGTGTGTGTGTGTGTGTGTGTGTGTAGGTCCAGACTTCAGGAAGCTGAGTCAGCTCAGTCAGTTGCTGCAGGGGTCAGAGGTCAGCCTGTCTCCCAGGCTGCTGCAGTGCAGTTCTCCCTCCGTCCAGCAGGAGGAGTTCCAGGCTGCAGTGGACGCTCTGCAGGCCAGGGGGCGCTACAGCCAGGCCAGGCAGGTCGCCCAGCTGGCCGGCCTGCCCGTCCACCGCCTGCTGCTCAGCCAGGTCCGATCCACCACACATTTTACATTTAGATTTTACATTATACATTATTTTACTATATATATATTTGACATTTTTGACAGTTTCTCTGTACAGTAACTCAAAAACTGATCACATTCCTGCTCCCCAGGGGATGAACCGTTAAGATTTAGTTAATATTGAAAAACATTTTATTGGCTAATTCAACTAAATAAATAAAATAATCAACAAAGGATTCAGTATATCTCCATCAGAGTTTTATTCCTGGGAGCATGCAGAGGAATTACAAACAGCATTTAGACTTTTATGTGAAATAAAATTCACAGAAACTACAATTGAACTGTTAGCTGAATTAAGAAAATATGACAAATCAAAGTAATTTACAAAAAAGTCCTTGAACCTCACATTTTTAGTAAATTCCAACTTATACATTGGCGTAGCAGTTACTAACGGCCGATTTTGCTTTATCACAGATATATATGTGTGAGAAATACTAAACATACTTTTGTCGTAGTTCAGAAACTGCGTCTCCATTACAAAGTTTGTCCACCACTGAAAAGCTTATTTTTTAGCTTTACAATGTCCCGCTCTCCACATAGCTTAGTAACAATACTTTAATAATGTATTTATTTAATAATACATTTAAGGAATTCTTATCACAAGTGTTTGTTTATATCATGAGTTAATGTGAAATAAATAAATAACAAATATCGGCCTGTATTGTTAATAGGGGTGGGAAAAAAATAGATTCACTATTGTATTTTTAATTCCTTAGTCGATAGTATGTTATTATATATTGATGAAATATATAAATTCTATAGATATATTAATATATTAATAATATTTTATTTACCACTTTTACATGTGGTATAGCAATGATGCTGCTGAAATAAAACTCAAAGACTGACTGACATGTGATGTGCATTGCTTTTGGAAATATAATTCCTGATATACAGTCTCTAGCAGTGTATGATTCAACTTTTTCCCATGGTCTAGTGTTAAAAAATCAAATAAATCTTAATATCGAATTGCATATCGTCCCAGCCCTAATTGTTAACTCAAAAATCCAGTATGGGTTAATTTTATGATGACTTATTTATTTATTTGTCTTCCATGTAGCTTCTCCAGGAAGTAAACTCCCAGAAGTCCAAGCGGCAGTGGGGAAGGTTGGAGACCCGAGTCAGTCTCTGGAGGAAATGTCACGAGCAGCTGAAGGCTGACGGCACTGATCCAGAATCAGCCTCCCAGTTCTTCCTGTCCCAGGCTGACACTGGGAGAGCAGACTCCTCCGCGGCTGCAGAGGCTCAGAGTGGCCTGCTGGACGTCCAGGAGCGCTGCCTGCTGCTCTGCCTCGCCGCCCACTGGCTCTCCCTGCTCAGCCCGGCTCCCGTGGACCAACTGGAGAGCCTGGAGAAAAAGCTGTGGATCAGCCGGGTCCGACGACGCGTCCTCGCCGTCGCCATGGAGAAAGAGAGCGTTTTCAACCTGCCGCCGCCCGCCATCGCACCGGAAATGAACACATACGAAGTGCTCATGAGGGAGTTCTCCTTCTCCAACATATCAGACCTGAACACAGAGAAGTGCCTCAGTCTGGAGGGACTCCCCGGTCCCTCTGAGGAGCAGGAGGAGCTGGGTATCGACTCTGCGTTGAGTCCAGAGGAGAGGAGCATTCTGGCTGCGCTGACTGGTCAGTTATTAGATGAAGGCAGTATCCATGAAGCCAGCCGGGTCTGCCGGTATTTCTCCCTGCATCACCCAGACATGTGGGTGGTGCTGCACTGCCGAGGTCTGGCCTCTGGAGACCTGAACCCTGACACACAAGAAGAGGCATCAGAAGCTCAGCTGAGGAAGACCCTCAGTAACTGTAAGCTGCCCTCTGATCTTTAATTTAGATATAAATATACTTTAAATATACTGTCATCACAATATTCTGCTAACTTCTCTCCAGAGGTGGAAGAAGTACTCAGATATTTTACTTAAAGTAGTAATACCACAGTGTAGAAATATTTAGGTTACAAGTAAAAGTCCTGCATTCAAAATTTTACTTGAGTAAAAGTACAAAAGTATAAGCAACGAAATATAACTAAAGTACCAAAAGTAAAAGTACTCATTATACTAAAAAATGTTGCAGCTGGTAACGGTGGGGCTAATTTTAACTACTTTATATACTGCTGCTGGGTAGTTTAATCTATTATACGTCATAATTAATTTGTTTATTATATTTTTTATTAATCAATCTGCAAAGTACTTTAGTAAGACTCAAGCTTTAAAATAAATGTAGTGGAGTGGAAGTGTAAAGCAGCATGAAATGGAAATACTCAAGTAAAGCACCTTATAATTGTACTTACAGTAATTGAGTAAATGTACGTATTTACTTTCCACTGCTGCTTCTCTCTTATATGTTTAAGCATCTCTGTAGTTGACTAATTACTTCAGATTTATAAAAAAAATTATAACACAGTCACAAGTTTAAAGAGGAAAGAACAAGAATTACACAAACTAACCTAAAATCGAACCCTGAGGAACACCTCTAACAACTGCTGCCAGCCATGAGTCTGAGTTTGAGCTTTATGAGAGAGATATGAACTCTGCCAGTTTAGTTCAGGGTCCTTAATAGCAACACAAGCAGTCAGTTTGAAAAGCTGCCTTCTGGTCTAGAAAGTTTTGAAAATAATTGAACTTTCATCCATAAAATACATATTTTGCTCTCCTGCAGCTCCCTCCATCAGCAGCCTGTCGTCTTTCGTGATGCTCCCCCTCCCTGACGACGATGTCGCTGTCCAGCTCCACAGACTGGTGGATCAGTGTCGCCACGGCAACAACTACTGCAAACAAGTCCTCAGCCTCTACCAGCTCTCCAAGGTACCGGCCCGCAAACCCAATACTGCACTGTCATAGGAAATACGTGTGTCCCCTGTCCATATTAAATGTTGTCATTTTGGAAAACTGTGGAAACTAAGTTTAAACCACTGAAATAAAAAAAGGATGTAAAGAAGGTTCACATTGACCTCTACGTCACTCTTGATCCTAACCATCCTCTGATTTAATGCATCCACAGGACAAACTGTGCCGTCATTCATACATGTTTTTGCCTCTGTGCCGTCCAGGAGCTGCAGTGCTCCTTCAGTCAGGTCTGCAGGGAGGAACCTGGCTCAGTGCTGGAGAAGCTGCTGCTGTCGGACCAGCCGGAGCGCTTCAGGAAGGCTCAGGCCTTCATCAAGGCTCAGGGTCTCTCTGCAGACACTGTGGCCGAGCTGGTCTCCTCTGCTGTGGTCCAGGCGCTGCTGGCCTCCACCCAGGAGCTGCAGCCCGGTGAGATCAGGGCGTCTAATCTTTTGAGTTGTATTATCTGAATATACTGGTTTGTACAGAAAGTTGAGGCGTTTTACTCTCAGATGGCAGATGGTCTGAGTGTTACAAGTCAAATGTCTCAACTTCTTAACTTTCTTTATAAACAACAACATTTTTTTCTGGCTTCGTCTTACATACCAAATTCCTTGAAGTAGACACAGTCAAAGCAATAATCGTGCTCTTTGCTGACCTGCTTTATTTTGAAGGAGTCCTTGGAATTATTTAGGTGGAGGCATTTGCTCTCTAATCTCAAATTCTTTTGATTGTTTAGTCGATAAAATGTCAGAAAATACCCGTCACATGTTCCTGGAGCCCAAAGTGTCAACTTGGAGTAGCTTTTTTCCAACCAACAGTTCAAAAACTAAAGATATTGTTGAGTTTTGTTCATTTGTATAAAGGACCATCTAGGAACAGGCACTGCAAACTAGATTAGGCTATGAATGCTGTGGTATTGTCACTATAAAATAAACATGAAATAATAAATAAAAAGTCAATTTCCAATTATTTAAAACAGCGAATCCTCACACTGGAGAAACTGGAATCAGAGAATGACATGTCCCCTTAATAAATGACTTAAACAATAAATCAGTTAGCAATAATCAACTCTGAAAGCAGACGGCATCAGCCAATAAGAGTGCATCAAGAGTTCATGTAGAAAAATACAGTAATAAGTGTTTTTTGAGATTTCAGTGTTGTATAATGTTTTCCTCAAATCCAACTGTGTGTGTGTGTGTGTGTGTGTGTGTGTGTGTGTGTGTGTGTGTGTGTGTGTGTGTGTGTGTGTGTGTGTGTGTGTGTGTGTGTGTGTGTGTGTGTGTGTGTGTGTGTGTGTGACCCAGCAGAGAAGCAGGTATTCAGGCCATCGGAGGGCCGGGACTCGCTGGTCCAGCTCATCAAACTGTGTGACGATCCGAACCTGGTGGGAGCCAAACTGCTGGAAAACCTCAACACTGTTCCTCTACGAGACCTGAGCTGCAGTACGACACGCACACACGCACACATACAGTGTTTATTAGCACAGATGTGACTGATGTATTTTCTGTTGCAGAGGACAATTTAAAGAGGCTTGAGGTTGATATATTTTGTGCCATTTTGGTGAAAACTCTGCAGTTCCCATCAGCTCTACTAAGCATTTTAGCACCTTTCAGCTCATTGTTTTGGTTTTTACAGCACATTAACTGTTTGGTTCAGTGTCAGCACAACCTGCCCAGCACCAGTGATATGATAACGTGATATCATATGATACCATAACATGTTATTATTTAAAAATGAAATGAAACGTCTTCTCTTCTCCCTCTCCTGTAGTTGTAGAGTTGCTGATCGTTGCTCACGACTGTTTCAGTCTCACCTGTAACATGGAGGGGATCGTCAGGGTGCTCCAAGCCGCCCGTCACCTCAGCCACACCTACCTCGCCCCCAGAGAGCACTACAGCCTGCTGGTAAGCCCCGCCCACTGACCCACACACCAATAAGGTTGTTGCTGTTTGCCTCAGACTCTCATTCCTCTACACAGGACGCAAATTCACTTGACTTTTAGGAATTATATATTAGCTGTATGATGCTGAAATACTTGTCACTATTCACTGTCTGAGTGAAATAATGATAATAAAGTAACAACCCTCTTCTGTGTGTGTGTGTGTGTATGTGTGTGTGTGTGTGTGTGTGTAGGTGCGTCTGCTGACAGGTATCGGCAGGTATAATGAGATGACGTACGTCTTCGACCTGCTGCATCAGAACCATCGCTTTGAGATGCTGCTGAGGAAGAAAATGGACACGGACAGAGGACAGGTGGGCACACACACACACACACACACACACACACACACACACACACACACACACACACACCCCGACAGGAATAATGTGTTAATGCTCAATTATTAGAGGAAAAAATGATTAATGGCATCCAGTGTGCAGATACTCTCTTCTCTCATTTTGAACCCATGTTAAATCTGTTAGCTTTATGTTAAAATAATATATCAAAAGTTCAGTTTTACTAATAATTCTCAAATATAAGTATTTATAGTAATTACAGTTGGATAAGACAAATGTTCTGTGTCAATTAGGTGACCTCTTGAAGATTTGTTTCATTGTTTGTCATGATTGTATTATATATTGTGTTTGTACTCATGTAACTGTGGTGTTGAGTAAATAAATCTGAATCTATTTAGAGCAACTACAGAGTTTCTCTCTAACAGAAATACTACTTTAATTCACCAACTAATTCCAATCAGCTCTACTTTGCTGTTTTTTTGTTCGTTGTTGAGCTTCTGTCTGATACTCAACACTTCCTGCACAGATGTTTCACATTAAAAGCCTTCCAGTGGCTCAGAGGGCATAATCCATCTTGTTTCTGGTAAACTTTTAATGTTAAACAGTAAGTTAGTTTTTTTGGACAGCGATTGAATAAAACAGCAAAGTAGCAGTGATTGAAATAAGACCTGTTTCTTTAGTAAAAAAGATCAAACTATTGTTGGACTGGTGGAATTACTGCAGTGGAAATATACGTTGTGATTATTTAACCATGTGAGCCTTTATAATAATTTCTCGAGATTTACGGTAATCCAGTTTTGACACCATTATAACTCAGCTGAATTTTTATTTATTTCTTTTATTTATCCTTTATTTAACCAGGAGTAAAAGACTCTTTGAGATTAAAAATCTCGTTTTCAAGAGTGTCCTGGCCAAGACGGGCAGCAGCCCAAATAACAGAGACGATAGCAAACATAAAACAAACATAAACCAAAGAACACATACAGAATTATAAGGTATCAACACATTCTTCATCATTCAAAACATCTACAGCCAGATGTACCTGCATCCAAGTCATTTAGAGTCACTTTAAATGCATCCAATGAGACCAGCTCCTGAAGATTCAGGTGATTTTGTCCAAGCCGAGGAGCAGCACACTTAAACGCACTTTTTCCCAGTTCTGTACGGATTTTGGGGACAGTTAGTAGAAATATGTCCCGGGAGTGAAGACAATAACTTTCCATTCTTTTTTGTAAATCGTAGACCCGTAGGTAAGAAGGAAGCCGTCCAAGAAACGCCTGGAATGTTAAACTAGCGTTAAGCTAATGTCTGTTGCAGAGCTCCAGCCTGAAGACGGCTCTGCTGGATTACATAAAGCGCTGCCTCCCTGCAGACAGCGAGAAACACAACATGGTGGCGCTGTGTTTCAGCATGAGGAGGGAGATCGGAGAAAACCACGAGATGGCTGCCAGAACACAGCTGAAGATCATCGAGTCTCAGGCCTGGGGTGAGCCAGCCCGATGCTAACAGCTAGCCAACACAAGAATATACCAAAAACTCAGTGTACTTCTTTATCTGGCTGTTGTTCTTGACCTTGAGTTTTGCTGACATGTCTCCAAACAGTCGTCACTCCTGATCTTAAGAGTTCATTGGTCAAAGTGTTGGGTCTGCTGAAGGACGCTGCAGAGAGCTTCTCCAAGGTACCTGAACTTCTCTACACGCGGTTCTGCTTATACCTTTAACACCCTGATAACAAACATATTACAAGTGTATGTGTGTGTGTGTGTCTGTGTTTCTAGGACTCGTGTGTGCGTCAGGCAAGTCGCTGTGTTCGGACAGCCAAGCTGGTTGCTCTTCAGCTTCACTTCCTGAACCAGGGATCAGACCTGCGCGTCATCAACCTGCGGCCTGCAGAGCTGCTGAGCACTGTCACGGAGCTGCCACGATGCTACCAGGTGTGTTTAGGTTACAGTACCTGCATTCCTCAAGTCCTCAAAATACCCTTAGGCCAGTTACAGACTGCACACTCCTTCAAGATCTCTGCCTCCACAGAGAACCTTTCTTCCAACCTGTCTGAGGTCATAAACCACCAGTTTAAAAAGAGCCACTAAAGCCAGACTAAATTGTTTATTGCTGCAACAAGAGAGCTTCCAAAAAGGATGGTAAGCTCCGTGTATCCTTTAAATTCTGTACATCTAGAATTTTACATTTGATGTATTTTTCCAAGTCATCAGTTAATTTATTTACAGGAGGACATTTCTTCTTTCTTGTTGTGTGATGTTGCAGCAGGCGTTAGCTTTACGCTACAAATTTCGTTCCACATACTGTATTTTGCTACATGAGGAAGTAAGGACCATCTTTGTTTTTACTTTTGCCTGTTAGCATGTAGAGCTAAAACAATTACTTGATCAGTCAATCGACAGGAAATTCATTTGTAACTATTTTGATAATCATTTAAGTCAGTTTACAAGCAAAAAATACAACACATCTCCCAAATCCAGCTTCTCAGTTGTGAGGATTTGCTGCTGGATTTCTTTGACTTATTGTTCAGTAAATTGAATATTTTGGGGTTTTGGACTGGTGATTGGTCAAAACAAGACATCTGAAGACTTCACCTTGGCCTGTAGGAAATGCTAACGGTCACTTTTCAGTATTGTTTGACAATAGCATAGCCCAAACTGATAAAGCCCAAAGAAAATAATCAGCAGATTAATCAATGTTGAAAATAATTATTAGTTGCAGCCCTATTAGCATGCAAAGTACTTAGTCACAGTTAGCATGTTAACAAGCTAACATACTGTAAAGGGACATATAGCGTGTTAAGCCACATACAGTTAGCATGCTAACATGCTAATGTTTAACATGTTAGCATGTTAACGTGTACAGTAGGCCTGTAAATGTTAGATTATTCCTGCTAACAAGCTAAAGCTTATAATACATGTTTATATGCTAACTGTATTACTCATAAATCATGCATGTTTTCATACTAACTGTGGGGATGTTACCATGCTAATATTAGCATGACTGCTAACATGCTAAAGTTCAGCATGTTAACATACAGTAAACATAACTGTAGCTATGTTAATTTGTCTATTGTGGCTATAGACATTTTGTCTTTTAACATTAATGTCCAGTTTTCTAACACTGTACCACTGTAATACACACTGAAGTAATCAATAAACAATAATAAGAAGTGTTCTGTGAGGTATTGGCAGTCCTGATCCAGAACCTCAGACCTCTACAGACATACAGAGAGTAGATTATATGCAGGTATGTCTGTCTCTCAGGTGTTTGTGGTGTCGGAGGCGTACAGCTACAGTCCAGACTGGGCAGAGATCTTGTACCAGAAGGTGATCCTGAACGGGGACTTTGTTTACCTGGAGGAGCTCAAACGCCACCGCCCGCTGACCTCCAGCCTGTTTGAGGACATTTTCAAAAAGTAAGACGGTGCGAAGCAGTCAGTAATTACCTGAAACCACATGAGAGTTTGATCTCATCTCACCTGTGTGTGTGTGTTGTTGTTTCAGGCTGGACGGCGCTCCCAGCAGCGTCACTCTGAACGTGAAGCGCCTGCTGACGCACTGTGATGATGTGTACAGCCGCTATAGGCTGGCCTACCAGCAGAATCTGTATGATGTCACCAAAACACTGCTGCAGGACGCCAAGACGTCCAGCTACCTGAACGACAGGCTGGCCAGCTGATCGACTGACTGACTGGTTTACTTACTAACTCTCTGACTGACTAGCTGACTGGCTGCACGCTCTTCAGCCTCTTCATCACAACATCTAACCAATAACTGAAATACTATCTATTATTTATAAAACAGTACATAAAGATAAACCTTTGTCCTTTCTAACATATCTTCTGTGGAGGTCGACTGTAATCTGTTTTTATTAATAAATGACAAACTGTCCAAAATCTAGATTTACAAACAACATATATATATATATATATATATATATATATATAAAAGACACTTTCTAAACTGTATCAATATCTAAGATTTTAGCTTCTGCTTTTATCAAACGCTGCAGATCAATAGATTTCTGGACTTACTTTTTAATTTTTTATTACTTGTTGTTTTCTGAGGTGTTCCTCGAGCTCTTTATGATTAAATGTTTTCCAGCTGTGAGCAGCTGCTCTTTGTGCATTGTACTGTGGCATCAAAAGCTCACTCAAAAATCAGGGTTTTTAGTGTGCGTACTGACTGTTTTGAGTGTAATTATATTTGTCATTTTTCCTACATGAACACACTACAGACTCAAAACCTGCTTAGTAGTAGAGTGTAGTATGAAATTGGTACACAGCCTAGTACCATCTTTGTACACGAGTCAGGTTTGGGAAAGTAGGTTCATGAAAATCTAAAGTACAACACTTTACAGCTGTTGAACATCACAGATCAGAAAGGAAACTCATCTGTAAAGGTACTGCAGTGATTTAGTGTTGCACTTCCAGAAGGTTTGGGGACTCGCAAGAGACAGATAAAATAAAAGAAGCAGAGGCCTAAGTGTCCTGACTTTTAGTTCCTAGTGTGTCCTACATTTCCAGAGGTGGAAGAAGAACTCAGATCCTTAAGTAAAAGTAACAAAACCACAATGAAAAAGTATTTCATCCTGCATTCAAAATCCTACATAAGTAAAAGTACAGAAGTAAACTACTTAAAGTATCAAAAGTAAAAGTATTATATTATTGGAATACTATTTGACAATCTGATTCGCTGACATGTAAGCAGCATTTTAATGTTGTCAAGGTGAAGCTAATTTTAACAACATACTGTTTGTTCATGTTTTAAATATAAAATCTTAGTCTGAACAGTAACTAATGACTGTAGCTGTCAGATACATGAAAAAGTACAATATTTCTCTAATGTAGCAGAGTTGAAGTAGAAGAAGGATCATAAAATGAAAATACACATCTTACAACTTTCCTGTTTTACACAGGTTTTCTGTTATGAATTTAATGTCTCAGTTAAAGCTCAGTTTAAGACAAGATAACTTTGTCTGTCACAAAGTAATAGAAATTTTTCTTTGACTAGGCTCAACAATAAATAATGCACATTTAAAACATTTAAACACGCACACATGTAGAATAGGACTGAAACTGTTAAAACTACACCTGACAAGGACAGTGTTTCAACAGGTGATGATCGCAGAGGGAACAAAAGAGTTTTTGTAGATGTTTTTCCGGGACAGTGGGACTTCCAGAGTGGCTTTCCTGATTACAGACCAGGTATACGGATCAGATAGGGGAGTTTATTTTGCAGGCCTGATCAGTTATGCGAGAGAGTTTTGTGTTTGGTGGAGAGACCAGGATGGAGTGTTCAATTAGTGTCCTGTAAACCAGGGTTAAAATGCCCTTACTGACAAGATAACCCTGATGAATCATAGCCAAGTCATTGAGTGCCCCTTTAATGCTGCTTTTACATTTTTTAAATTTACGATGGAGTAAGACCTTCTCTAAAACATGGATCGTCTCCGGTAATACATTTTTTGCTGTTGGATTCAAACTGATGGAAAGATGCAGTTTTCTGTTCCTCCACTAGATGGCAGTGCAGTATTCTCTCCTCTTGTCTGTGATCTCCATCTGAACAGTGATCAGACTCCTGCTGTTAGCTAAGATTAGACTTTAAAGTTAACATTACACTAGTCTGAAACTGTGATATATTGCTTAGTGTTTAAGTGTTAATTACAGCTGCAGAGCTCTTTAAGTCTTTTATCTCAGTTTGACTCCAGAGATGTTTTTTTACTGAGAACGTGAGATTCCACCAGCTGTAGAATTTCTTGTTTTTCACTTCATCAGCGTTTGTTAAATCTCCTTCAGCCATTAACAAGATTTTCTGGAGTTTTAACTCGTTGAAACTTGCAGATGCTCTGCTTTTATGTTTGCTTTGTGCCCATCACCGCTGCAGGCAGTGTAATAAGCTGCAGAGCCGAGGATGCTGGGAAACAGCCTGGAATTAAACCCATCTGTCTCTGGACGGGCTGCACACGACAATCCTGCTGCTGTCAGGTAAACACGCAACAGTAAAATAATCTTCTCAGTGACAACATGCATTATTACTGGAACAGGTTTCACACATGATGAAACTCAAACAGGAATGACTGAAAAGAAACTTTACTGAGTCAAAACATGCACATTACAGTTTGCAGCAGCTATAAATGTCTGACACCAGATTTCCCTTCTCTCTGCGGGCCACCTGATTATCGGCAGGAACGTCTCTAATGGAGAGAGTCATTAAGAAAACGATGTCATTATTCAGCTCTAATTAGCAAATGAATCAGGAGTTTATATCACGCTCAGTGGAGCAGAGGACAGCCTTCACACTCAGCTCACATTTACTTATTTACTCAGTTTACACCCAGTGATGACGGTAAGTTACATCCTGACCTTTTGACCTTTAAAATGATGAAGGACAAATGTCTGAAAGTTGAATATGGGAACTTTTGTCTCCCCCTTCTGGCAGTGAGAGTAATTACACAAACACTAACGTCTGTCTACAGGGGAGCTCGCTCACATTTCCACAGGTCCAGGACAATAATCCATTATTTAGGCAGAGTAAATGTAATGTTTTACACCCTGTCTGCCCTCAGTCTCTGCTCTTCTTCCAGCCTCTCCACCGATGGTTCTCCCTGTTAGTTTCTGTTCCTGACTGTAGTCCTTCCTCTGAACGCAGAGTTTCTCTTTTATCTGCAGCATCAGAAACTTTTCTTGGAGCTTCTCAGGTTTTTCCTCCAGACTCCTGGTTGCTGTAGCTGCTCCGTCAGACCAGAGCCATGTAGAGAGAACTACCTGAGGTCTACGTCAGTCATGTGACCATCAAGCATTTTTTCCTCCAGCACGGGAATATCGCCACACACACCAGATTTAAAAGCTCTGTTATACTGCGACATATAGAGAGATTTACCTGCTGGTGATCGGCTTCATCAGCACTGTGTGAACTCGTCTGGCAACGGCTTGAATGTGACAGATGCTCATTTATATGTAAAAGTCCTGCACTCCAGCTTTAAGCTAGCGACTTACCTGAATGTGAGGGGAACTTCAACACATTTAATCTGCAGCAAAGCAACGTGTACATGTGTACATGTTTAAAGGAGAAAAACAGTATTTTTAAGTCAGAACCAGGAGTGCAGGGTTTTTTCTTCAGATAGTCAGGGCAGCTAAAAATATCGGGGTTTGTTTTCCTGCTTCATTCACCCTTGTCGAGTATGAAAAATAACTTTGAACAGAGCTGAAGAGAGAATTCATCACATGAAGCATGAAGTAAGTCTGTTGGTTTACCTTCTTCCAGAGTTGAGCGTCAGTTTCTGGTCAGTCACCTGAGACTCACAACAAGAGATACACCGATCAGCCATAACATTATGACCACCTTGACAGTGTGGCAGTAGCTCAGTGCAGTACCACTAACAGTCCCTGTTGGGTCTATAAAGGCCATTAAAGAAGTGGGACGGGTTTCTCCCGCTGCAAAAAGTCTTGATCAGGACTCTGCTTCCTGTTCACCAAGCGAACAGTAACTCTGCTGCAGCCCTGAGACGTCAATCAAACCACTATTTGAAGATCATCTGACCAAAACAAAACATAAATGCAGCTAAATGACTCTGTGATTGACTAGATTGACATTTCAAATGAGTGAACACAGAGAAAGTTAGAGGTGACAGAAAGTCTGTATTAAAACGACAGGTGCCCATATGTGCTCCACTAAAAAACAAATAAATCAGGAAAACTAAGTTCTCAGTTAAAAGCATCTTTGTTACGATGTTAGTTCATCACTGCTGGAGGAGACAGAACTCGACCACATCTTAACGCCTCAACACATCCTGACTCTGTGGACCGACTGCACTGAGGAAACACGTCTCTGAGAAAATGTTAAAAAGAAGCTTTAGAAGGTTTCCCCATTTAAATATTAAATATTAAACGTTATGTGAAAATGTCACTTGTATTTGTCTGCAGCAAACAGCTTCCCTGCAGAGGAGAGTAAAGACAGATCAAATGTTCCAGAAAACATCAGGAACTTCAAATGTCTCAGTGCAGTCAGCAGTGAAAATGGGCTCTGAAGGTGTTTTCACACCTGGATCCACTGAAGAGGTTTCTCCTGACCGGAGGCTGTTTGGTTTGTTGAGGTGTGAAACCTTCATGTTGAACCTGGATGTGCAGAGACACCAGATAAGGTGATGACATGTTGCAAACCATAATTCAGGAAGATAAGAACAAACCTGATGCTTTTCCTCCCTCACAGGGATAAAATTCAGAGGGGGATATTTCCCTCCATCCAGTGTCTGGGCTGAAAAAGGTGCATGTCTAACTTAAATGTAAGTGTTGTTTCAACTGTGTTTCACTGTGGTTCAGACTTTCTTCACATCAAAATACAGCCATTTAAGTGCCACTGAAACAATGATATGTAACCTAAATGTAAAAAAAAAAATGTTCACATTTCACCCAAGTTTATTCCAGTTTCAGACATCTCAACAGCTTTTGACTTGAAAATCACCCAAATCAAGGACCTGGAAAACCACATTAAGCCAGCTTCATCTGAAAGCGCATCTTGTTTCGTCCAGATTAAGCCGGTGTTTCTGACACCCCAACACGACGCTTTCTGAGAACTGACCCCAGACAGCGGCAGCCCTGTGTGATGTGTGAACAGAGATGTTTTCCATCTTGTTGTGTCTGTGGTGGTTTAATGGCAGAATTAGCTCCACCAACTGTTTATCTCCATGAACCAGTGAACTCATGTTCACACAGCAGCAGTGGATGGAAACAAGCATTTATTTGCATTTCTTTTGCCAAATTCTCTTGAAACCATATACAACCAACAGTTTGGTTTCAAGACATCAGGAGCACCTGTTTTGTGTCACATCGCTGTCAGATCTAAGAAGCGCTTCCTAATTAGTTTTTCACTTTCTAAACATATTCTATATGAAACTAATGAACGTGGAGGGCCGTGCAGCCCTGGCAGAGACACACTGTGAGCTCTCTGACTGATTTCTAGTTTAGTATTAAAAAAATGAAACACGTGGGAATTCAATGCAACCTCAAAGATCAAATAAATCATCAGCTCATCCACCTTCAAGAGACCACACACACACACACACACACACACACACACACACACACTCTCTCTCTCTGTCTCCTCCTCAGTGTCTCCAGCTGCCGAATCTTCTCCTTTGGATGTTTATGGGGGGAGGAGCATCCTCCCCTTCTCCTACTCGGAGCAAATCCTCCATTGATCCTTCCTTTCCGTCTCTCTCTCTGTGTCTCTCTCTCTCTCTCT
>VMKM01004258.1:0-19789 GCA_008360985.2 Macquaria ambigua | reverse complement strand
CTTTACTCGGCTGGAGAACAGCTGATGACATTTCCTGCTGGCACTTCCCTGACCCTCCAGAAGAACTCAAACTGTGACTGTCCAGTCCACTCACGCTTCTGGTGGGTTGGGGTTCGAGGTAAGGTTTTGATGGAACTGATGTTGTGGTCCTCTTGCCCTTCTGAATGCGGATTTGGTGCAAGATGAATGGCAGGTTAGCAGGAGTGATCTGGTCTTCAGGGTAGGCGATGAGATGTTCCAAGTCCTCTTTTTCAAGTCCGAAGTGCAGAAGGATGTTAGCAGCTGATTCAGAGGTGTACTTGGGTCGACTGGACTCTGTAGAGGCTGCAGGTTTGTCTGGCACTGGATAGTCATAATCACCTAACCCTGGAATGGACTGCATATCATGTTCTCTTTTACTAGGGGCATTAAACCTACTGTCACCACCGCTTGTATAGTTAGACGAAGCAGATGATGAATAAAATTTAGAGTCATCAGCAGTGGGCCTTTTGTAGTTCGATGACCAGTCCAAGGAGCTACTGCCACTTTCAACGTCAGAGTGTCTATGTCCTAGAGAGGCAGAGGTTGAGGACATTGGGTAGAAGGCCATCCCTGTGTCTGAGGAGTGAAACTCATCCCTTTGGGTGCTGGTAAAGCGAGTGCCCTGCTCTACGGGCTGATGTATCGGTTTGCTGAGAAGCCTGACCTCTTCTCTGGCTCTGCTAATATGAATGTCTATAGACCTCTCTATGTCCTCGTCCATTATGGCCCTACTCTGTTCAGGCCTGTAGCTCATTGACTGAGACATCAACGATGGGAGAATTCCCCCAGAGTTGGCAGGAGTCGCAGAAGAAGCTTCAGAAGAGGTGAAGCTGGATCCAGGTCCAGGGCGAGAAGATGCCCTCCGAGGGTCCCTCTCTGACGAGATACCGGAGAGTCCATACTGCCCCTGGGGGGAACTTTGGTTCCCAGAGGCATAGGGGTTATACAGGGGATGGGACATGGTGTTCACGATCTTCAGAAGGTTAAGGAGATTAATGGCCGCAGCAGTTGGGGAGGGGGGTGGTGTAGGTATGTAGGGAGCAGGTGTGTTGCAGTTGGCGGTCAAGGTCACGGCTCGGCTGCCAACGGCGAGAGCGTTGTTTATCTGCGTCAGTGCTAGCTGGGCTTTCAGTTGAGCCAGCTGCAAGGAGGCAGCCTGCTGGCCAATCAGGAGTGAGCTCCCTGGGAGCCCTCCAAGTAGAGGGCTCGTTAGGGGCCCTGGAGCAGGAGAAGGGGCACAACGCTCTGATAACAATGCAAAGCTGAAAGGTAAAAAAAAAAGAAAGAAAAGAAACAAAAGAAAAGGATTATTGAATGGGACTGGACTTCAGCTTCTTGGATGGGTAAAATCCATCATCTGGAAGGTTGTGTCTTGAGTTGTCCACTCTGGTGCTTTCTGTTGGATACACATTCATTCTGTCTATTTCACTTCCTGGTCTTCGCTAGCAAGAAAGAACAGAGGAGGCAAAAGCAACAAAGCACAGATAAAGAAAGAAAACAAGGTCACTTCTGTTAACAGGAAATATCCAGAACACACACACAAACTAATTTATTTCCATTGCATGCTCATCTCTGGTGGAAACACTTGAGGTTTGTCACCAGACAGACAGACAGACAGACAGACAGACGAAGAACATGGAAAAATCGAACATCTGACAACTGCAATTTCCATTTCAGAACGTCACATTAGATCATACTGGAAAATTCAGACAATCCTGAAAACACTGTCCTGAATGCTGGTAGTGAACGTCTAAATAAGATTGAACTTCCAGTAAGTACTCACAATTTATTGGGTTAGAGGTTAGGTAGTGTAACAAAATGGAATTAAACAGATTGAATCACCATCCGGATTCACATGATTTACAATGTGATGGACTAAAAATGATCCAATGGTAATTTTGAAAAACTTAGCTTCATTATATAATTCAACTGGAATAGCAGAAGAAAGTACAAAAGCTCACAAACCTATAAAAAGGTCCAAGAATCAAGGAAGGAGCCTTTCCAGGGACTTCTACTCCTGCCCTTCCACCTATATCTGATTACACAGAGAAATCAACAACTGGTGCAATGCAGCACATCTCCTCAGACAGCGCATTAGAATCCATAAAACTACAGATAACACAGAAAATAAATATAATGCAGATGTTTCCAGCAAAAAAACAACAACACAGGGTTGTTCGGCAAAAAAGTTGATTCTGGCTCAACTTTTGCCAGACCACAACTCAACGTCAACCAGCAAAATGCTAAAAAATATGTATGTCGAAAATGATGGGAAGGGTTCCACAGTCTTGACAGTGAAAGCGAATATTATAAATGTGATGCAGCAAGACTGATATGCAGAGAAAACCCAGCTATTCTTCAAGTGACTCATCCAAGGCATTTCACCTCTCACCAGTAAGCATTTTACATACGAACACATGCCAGAATGACAATTTAGATACCACAGGTGGACACGGGAACACCTCACAATAAAATGCAATCCAAAACTATGAGCCTCTGTGTGCTTCAACTAAAGTGCTTGCTGGACCATCACACTCACGTTACGCAGATTGGTCAGGTGAGCCAAGATATGAAAGAAGGGGTTTAAACTTCTCTCTCAAGCTCTAATTCTTCATTTTTTAAACAACTACTTCTGTCACTTTTCATGTGTACAACTGAGTAAAACACCATTAATGCCTTCAAAGAAAGACCGTATGAAAGTGTGCACCATTAACCCCATTTGTACAATTAGTCATATCAAGACTACAAAGACACACAAAAGACACAGAATATTTGGGGAGAGTTTGAGGAGGATTCAGCCAAGAGGAGGCTATAATGGCAGGCGTTGTGCCCTCCTTTGAGAGCGGCCATTTAGAGGAGGTAAACTTTTGGCCATCACAACAAGTCGTATAACCTAGCTTGTCTGAAGCATGGTGGGACCTTGATGCCTCATTCACATTATATGGCAAGGAGTAGAGATAGTAAAGATTCCCATGTTTATGATTTGCAAGTGTTCATGCCACTGCACAACTCAAGACGGTTGTATGACTGCGAAATTGGCAGTGTGAAGGTTAAAAATACTGTGAATTGACAATAACATTGTAATAGCATTAAATTCGGGTTTAATACATTTCAAGAATGGACTTTAACTGTTGTGAGGCATCCATGTTTGTTGGCTTTCCAGACACGTCTGTAATATTAGGTGCCAAGTCAGATAAATGTTTGAGCTTTCAGAGAAATCGTAAAAACGACTTGGATCTTGACGTGAACACTATATGCCCTTAGGAAAAGCACAGTCTCAATTCCATTTGGCTCCTGGAGTTTGCGGTTTCAGGGTCCTGGTATTGTGCATGCTGGCTCACCGTGACAGGTGAATAGAACGAAACCTTTGATAATGTTATTAGTAGCCCATGTGCTTCTTGTACTATGACAAGTCAAACTGTCTGCTTTAAAAAGTCAGAAGATGAAAATTATGTAAACTACAATATGATGTGAACGCAACATAAAGCCTCCAAACTTACCACAGAATTGAGTCATCACCTCTCATCACAGTCTGAATTAAGACTTCACAAAATTATATTGCATATTGTAGGCATACTGTAATGGCTTGAATTACTGTATACATGTTGACATATTTTATAGGTCTTCAAAACTATATATAAATACGACTTAACATCACTTAACACCTCTTGACTTAAGAGAGGAAGAAGAAAAAACTCCGCCTTTGGGTTGTTAAGGGTAACCTTTTTTTAGCTGCGTCACATCAACACAACAATTAGCTATAACAAAATTTGTTCCTAGATACTTTGTACGTTAATCACTAGATCAATATTTATCAGGTTTCAAGTCTAAATGGTGGTGTAGCTGTTTGATACGAGCTCCAGGCCCGAAACCAACCGTCACTGAAGTTATGGTCGGCTAGTAGAGTGAAACACAGGCGCATAGCATTCAAAGTGTTGTGAAACGGCTGTTTCGTTTCTAACGTTAAACACGAACTGCCTGCGGGCCAAACAGAGCTAAAATGGCTAAACCAGTTTCGTGTGCTCTTGCTAGCAAGCGTTAACGGTAGTTTTCAGGAGGGCCCGTTTATAAACAAACGCTAAACACGGTTTCCGGTTAACAAACATCGTGTTCTTATAACACTGTTTTTGTTGCATACCTTCCGTTAATTGTGTGTTTCTCGCCGCTTTGATGTGCTCAAACGTATCTTCGGGATGCTAGCAGGGAATCCCAGACGCCTGGGAGATGATGCAAAATCGTAAAGACTTCCGGTTCTGGTGTAGAGCCTTCAGAGTAAAAGCGCGTTTTCAGATTTTCAAATCAGATTTTTTGGGAGCAGGGCTCTTATTTTTGTTTACATTAAGATCAAGATCGCATTTAAACACATCATTTTAATATGAGATTTAGAATAAATCGAATCAGTTAACACAAAATGAATCGGCAACAATTGACAATCGATTTAACCTTGAGTTCTCAGAAATTGTGGTTGGCATTTTTTTATTAAACAATTGAGAATTATTTGAGATGACATAGAACTATTTGTTTGTGATGTAGTATTACAATGTTGTGCATTTAGGCACTTTTATTTTGAAGAAACGGACCGGAATTGTTATTCTTGTTAATATGTTGTGATGTCGCATCAATTTATGTGAGGTAGGTTTGTATTTATGAGAATATATTTGTCTCAACAGTCGTGTTTTTAACCCTTAACCTCATCATTGTTATATATCTTCTTGTCCACAGACTTCATGTCATAACTCTGTTATGTAATACTTTCAATAAGGTAATATTTGGAAAACAAGGTCACAAAAATGAAAGAAATCTTAATGTTTCCATCAGTACACAGTAATAAAGAGTGGTGACTAAGTGTTGTTGTCACTTATTTTATTTCTTCATTAAATTAAAAATGTTTAAAAAAGCTTAAGAATAGGTGTGTTGTAATTATTATGCCACACAGCGGTGCTATTCTTACAGAAATTCAGGTAATACATTTCAATTAGGCCCTTAATAATATTTAAAGCTCCCTATAGGTGGTGATTAGCCGGTTTCTGTCACCTTTTGTTCACCATTAATCTCTCTTCACGACACATGTTGATATGAAGGGACTAGGCAAGAATATGTTAATACCCTACCTTCTTCCCAGGTAAGATAAAATAAGATTAGATCAGATAAAGTCCAGAACAGATGCATTGATAACTTTTAAAAAACTAAAATACTATATTATAGTATTTAACAGATTTAACAGAGACAATATTGTTTTAATATTGTCATTATCGATATTTAAAGATTGTAGATGGCAGATGAGCAAGAATCCTAAACATAGACAAAGTGTCTCTGCATTTACAGAGATATAATATTAGTCTAATTTTAATTATCTGTACTTTGTTTTTGTTTTTTTGAGGAATTTAACAGTTTGTCTGCACACAGCAAATAATAAATCATGTGATGGTATATTAGCAGTCATTATAGGTAAATCCAGACAACAGGTCTCAAATAAGCATTCACTTCCCAGTTCAACACTTTTAGTTCAATTTATACCTGAATTTATATCAGATAGAGTTACGTAAGCCCTAAAAAGAAGGTGATAAACCCTCCTCCTGCAAATAAAAACATTAATCAGCAGGGATTTTGTTGAGTTTAGAAGCCGCCAGCCAATCACATTGCAAAACACTCCCAGATTCCCCAATCAGATTTAGCGACACACAACCATGACGCATCCTATGCTCAGAGCCAGCATGTGAGCTTTAAGTCTTTGATAATAAACAGTGATTGACTTTACAGACTCTTGAATCAACAGTTTATCAAAAGGTGATGATGAATATTTTCATTAAAGGATCATTCTCTGTTGGGTATTGCAGCAAATTAATAATTTATCCCCTTTTATCCCCTCCCCCGGACCACAGGGCTTAACACCTGACCACGACACAACAGCTGACTGGCAGCACTCCTGCCATGTGTGTGTGTGTGTGTGTGTGTCTGAAAGGGGAGGTTGAGCCAAAAGATGTTCGGTTTTATTTTCAGCTGTCATCGCTACCCTGACAGAGGCCTGGTTTCATGGCGGTGACCTCATCATAGCGCACACACACACTAGGACGTATAGGCATGTGTGGAGACATGTGGGCAGGTTTAGACATAAAAAGGACTTTGTCACAAATTTGGTTTTCATCCATTCACACACATTTCACACTTACATGCTCATCTCCGAAGTCGTCCAGTATAATATCCAGTTCTTTGACCATTTTATTATTATTTACTTCCTTCCTTTGACTTGAACCTTCAAACTACAGTGTAACATCTTTTTTCGAGTCTGTATGTTCGACAAATTGATGCAGCTGTGGGGTTATTTTATACATGCTGCAAGCCCAAGTCAGGTCTCAAGTCTCCGGTCCCCAAGTCCAAGTTCAACTCATCTTACCTCGTGTCAAAAATGAGTCCCACGTCTGTCTTTGATACACTCTAAAATATTGGACTGCAAGTAACAACCAAATACCAAAATATAAAGTTGTGTGATGATTCATACAGCTGGATAGATAAATAATATGGTATACCAATGTGTCAGATATACAGTATACCAGTTTATTGAATTTGATGAATTGACCTTGACTTGACCTCTTATTCATATCTCTTATTGTAATAAGAACATTTACTCTCTTATGTCGGTCTGCAGCATTTTTTAAACCTGCTTATGTGCGGAAATAACTTCTATATTTTAAGGTACAAGTTGTTATGTGTTCCGGTTTTTACATTTTCTGTTGTTTTTCCACTCACTGCTTGTTCACAGCTTGCTTCAAGACACTACAGTACATTACACCGTGCTGTAGTAATGATAATGTTTTAATTTTTAGGATACATATCAGTACATAAAAATACGTAAGCTGCAATGATATCCTACATGTCACTTTGTTACCTGGTTCCATATAGCTCTTTTGGACGTTTAATGCAAGCGGCAACAACCAAGGCTGAGTGTGATGAGCTGAGACACCTGTAAACATGCTGCTATTAAAGCCTTAATAATGTGAAACAACAATTTAAAAATTCCCACCTAAAAACACATTAGAAAATAAATGCTAAGATATTGAGATGCTAACAAAACAATCTAAAAAACAGTTCCTGGGTTTAAATATTTATACAGAGTTTGTGTTGGATGTTTAGCTGCGATGCTAATGATGAATAATGCTTATCCATGTCACACACACAAATGCATTCATCTGTGTCCCCACATACCTCTCCCCCCCTCCCAAGAACACAAGGTCAGATACCCGCTAATGATCTCAACAATTCTGGCTGGAGGTAACCTGACCCCAGATCAGCGACGACGGGCGGGGAATGTGAAATCTCAAATTAGTATCTGTCTTCAACCCCGGGATCTTTCCAGAAAAAACACAACTCTTATTTCGGTGACTTGGCAAAACTGAAAATCTGGGCAGGGAAGATTACTGAGGAATGTTTTACCCTCCCAACATGATGGCTGACGACATGTCTATCTATCTATCTATCTATCTATCTATCTATTCATTGTCATTGTGTGCTGTGGGACAGTTAAAACCCTAATTATCGCCCCTTTTAGCAGCCCTCCCTCACCCAACATGCCTTCCCGGCCTCCTATTTGACAGTCAGCTTCCAGGTTATGGGGCCTCAGCGTCTCCTGGGAGTCCCTGCGCTCCCCTCGACGACACGCCCAGAGACAGACAGATGGGTTTAAACCATCACGCGCCGGGGGACAGGGAGTGCACACGGTAACCCACACCGGGCAAACCCTGCTGCTACACATGTCAGGCTCATAAATATCTCCGCAGCGTTGGCGGTTTAATGCGCTTTGATAGTTTTGACAGATAATTTGAAGGAGGAGGAGAGGAGGACAAGGGGGGTAAAAGTAAATTAGTAAAACTAAAACTTCAGAAACTTTTCAGGGTGTTGCACAAGTCTATACAACCTGTATGTGTGTCTGTATTGCTGTGTATGTGTGTGTGTGTGTGTGGACACTGCGAGAGCTGCTGCCATCCTCTGAGGAGCAGTTAGCAGAGGGTCTAATAAACAAATCACCGCTGGCTCAAACAGAGAGTTGCAGTCACTCAGCACCACAAGGTCTGGACATCTGTGTGTGTGTGTGTGTGTGTGTGTGTGTGTGTAAATGACACACCAGTCTCCACACAGGGAAATTGTTTATTTGTCCTTGGACTGTGTGTGCGGAGATGTAATGAGATATTTATAGTCGCGGCACTGACTTAATCGTCATAATTTTATGTTTCAGTCCCATCCAGCAGGCTATGTGCATGTGATGTGTTGGTAATAAATAGTGAACATTTATTAAAGTATACAGAGCTGTTTTTAAGCCTTTTTTTAAAAAGGGTTTTTAAGTCCAAGTTACATTTCAAGTCTCGGTAGCCTATGTCACAAGTCAAGACTTTTTTCAAGGTCAAGCCTCGAAGTTTCAAGTCCTCACTTTTATGACTCAAATATGGCTCGCGTCCCCGGTCTCCAGTCCCAAGGCTACAGTTGCACCAGCTGTTAGAAAGTTCAAACTTGGCCAAGTTATAACCCGAGTGTTTACTACCTGGAGATTTAATGCATCACTCAGTGAATAAAAACAGACCACACCACACAAGCTACTTCTTACACGGAGATAAGTTGTTGCTAAACATCTACACCTACCAACTGCCAGGTGTAACTGTTAACTGACAAAGCTAACGTTAGCTTGCTAATATGTTTAGACTGAAGAGAAAAAGTTGTAATATGGGATATGGTCTGACCTGACACTTGATTAAAATTCTGTTTCATAATCACGTCAACTGGGAAGATTTAAACTACATTTTACAAAATCACGTTAGCCGAAACGACCACATAACATCAGTTAGGCTAGCATAATCAAATATTTCCCTCTTATAAATGACATGAATACTACAGTACTCCTCCCTATGTAACTGTAAAACTAGTATTAAAAGTATAAGTACTCAGTGCAAAAAAAAGTTCCTTGTGACTGTTATACTATATATCATATTATTATATATCATGTATTAATGTAAAAGCGGGATTTTACTGTTGTAGTTGGTTGAGGTGGAGCTCATTTTCAACTATTTTGTTTTGGACTGCAACTAATGATTATTTTCTCCATTAATCGATTGATTGTTTGGTTTGTAAAAATTCTGAAAATAGTGAGAAATGCTCATCACAATGACCCAGAGCCCAAAGTGATACCTTCATGATGCTTTGTTTTGTCCAACCAACAGTCCAAACCTCAACATTATTACAAATACATAAAAATTATTAAAATAATTAAAAGGAAAAGCAGAACCCTCCCTCCCCCCATTGTGACAGACCATCAGTCTGAATCCTCTCATTTAAAATATTAGAAATATTTTCTCTCTGGCTTCCCAGGGAGCTTGAATGAGACGGACAGCTGAAAATGATAGCGATACTGCATCATGCAGCGCAGTTGTGAATATATGTGTGTGTAGTTCGAGTTACATCATCACACCTCGGCTTTGCTTACAGCTGAGGAGCGTTTTCATCACCGGTGAGGTATGTGTCATTCTGTCTCAGACGCACTCACGATATACTTGACACCGTATCAACTGATATGGTGAGCTAGCTTCAAGGCTTTTACTATTTTAGGAGACTAAAAATATATATAAACCGAGCCAAACCGAAAGCAATACAGAGATAAGAAAGTATGTATGTAAATGTGATGTAATATACTATTGTATTGTACTATTCTCTTTGTTTTCTAATGTCTTTTTTATGATTTGAACCTTTTGGACAACAAAAAGAAAAGAGCACTTTTTCCCTTTCTCTTGTCTTGTCTCCCGCCTCTCTGCCTTCTCCCTTTTTTCTCGCACGGACGCAATTTAAAAATCATGTCACCGACTTGCGGCTTTTCACTATGACATCCTGTCCACACTTATCACTCTTAATAACCTGATTCTGAGGCTGGACTCGCTGGTTGACCCAGAAACTCTTTTCACAACCGGATGAGCTAATGGAGTCCAACACAAAGTGACCTGATCGTCAGGAGATCGCTCGGCTCAAACACCCAGCGCTGTATAGTGTGTATAATTCAAATCTGTACTGAACTTTCTGCTTTCACACTCGACACTGGAGATGCTAGAAATATCTGGTTATGAGATTACAGCATCTGCATTTAAACAAAATCAAAGGTTTTTTTAATTGGATTTTCCTTTTAAGCACCTTACAGGACACTACACAATGTTTTTAATCAGCTGTTAGTGTCTTGGTCACCAAATCAGACCCATCTTACTCACAACTTTTGGTTACAGAGGAGGGGACTAGATTTATTTTTTATTTGGGAGGGGACTTGTATGAACTCACGATCCTCCAAAGAGATCACATGCTAATTTAACTTCTTTCAACATATTGCAGCTTTGAGAGGGCACTGTGCTGATTGGTTGGGAACTCATTAAGGGTGCAATTAATACGAAACTTAGATGAGAAGATTGATACCACTCTCGTGTCCATACGGTAAATGTGAAGCCACAGCTAGCAGCTAACTTAGCTTAGCACAAAGACTGGAAGCAGAGAGAAACAGCTAGCCTGGCTGTGTCCAAAAGAAAACTAAATCCACCTGTCAGCACCTCTAAAGCTCGCTAATTAGCACGTACAAAAAACGTGTAGAATCAACATTTTTTTTGGCTGGGACCAGTAACTTCCTGGAGTCCTCGCTGGTTGCCTTGCCAACTAGTCCTGGCCAAGAAATAGTCCAGTCCAGCACATAACCCACCGTAAAAAGGGGAATTATCATTTTTACACTTAAGTTTTTGTACAGATTACAAACCAGATACATGTTAATCCCCCAAGAGAAAAACCTATATCAGAGCCCCTTTATATGCAAGTCCGCCCTTTCCAAGAGCCCATGCAGTTTGCTTATAGAAAAAGAGTCGGAGTTGATGATGCAAATGAAAAGAACCTTTCTCTGGATCCCCTGTGATGCTAAACTTGAAGCAGTGGAACCAATAAAACTAGCGAGACTGCACGGGGGGGAAGGATTGCGTGGAACGTCGTGTTAAAGTGTTAACGGTCGACAGGTGGGAGAGAACACAGTGAGCAGAGAACAGGACGCTGAAAAACAAGAGTGTGAACTTAAGCAGGAGTGTGTGTACGTTAAAGAGGAATTAAGAAATGATAAGCAATAGCAGAAAGAAGAGAAAAGGGAAACTAAACGGAGGAAGATCAGCAGCTGCACTTTCAAATCCACCTGTCCTCTCTTTCTAACACACACTGCGACAATCACACCAGTCACATTCCAAAATCCAAAACCCTCTCAAACATTTACGAGGTGCTTGGTCATACGGTGAGTGTGTAGGCTAAATGTGTGCGTGACCGAGACAACGTTGTTAGACGCCGCAGTACAGTACAAGGTCAGTGTGTTTTTGAACTGAAGGAGCTTTTTGTTTTCTCTATGTGGTCACTTTGGTTAAAGTTCAGGTTGCAGCCGAGCTGAACTTTCCTGATTGAAACCGAGGGAATCTCAATCCATTTCTGCCAAAAAGATCTCTCCTAACACTGGCATCCACTACTTGCAATTAAGACCTCTAATTTAAAGCTGCACTACTCAGTATTTTTACAATAACAATGGATGCAGTTACGACGTGTAACGTGTAAAATGGTCGCTTGTAGTGACAATCTCACAAAGAATTATCTCCCAACTCTGCAGTTTCCCTCAGCTCTACGCAGCGTTTTAGCATCTTTCAGATCATTCTTTTGGTTTCACGGCACATTTACAGTTTTAGTTTACATTCACTACACTCATCAACCGTGTTTCTAAATGCAGCAGGCAGCTGTTTTCAGTGAAAAGGCTCTGATAAAGCCACCGTACACTTCCTGCACAGCACCAAAAATGGCAGACAGACAAAGTTAGCGACTAGCTGGTGAACATAGTGCAGCATTTGGCAGCTAAAGAGCTAGATGTTTTACTCAGAAGTTGGTGGAGACCAAACCAGAGCCAAACGAAGAGTGAATAATGGTCTTATATTCATCATGTCATTCATCACAAACACATCTCCAAATAAATGCTAATGTTGTCTCTGATGTATCTATACCGTACCACGTTCGCCACATCTGATAATATGTTGGATATTGTGTTTACAGCTTGTTCTGCTGCCACCAAGTGACCAAAAAGAAGTCATCTGCGCTATATTTTTTCTAAATGCTGCATATGTGTTGAAGATGTTTTCTTAATTTTCTTGTGTTTCGTCTATTTGCCAGGGTTTTCTTAAGTTGCTAATCTAACCAAACCTTAACCTAGTGGTATCAGATCAGAAAACGCTTATTGGAGGACTTGTTGGCTAACTAGCTGTTTGCTAAGTGTGACCACCACAGGACTGAATCTGCTGACAGTCTCAAAATGACACAGACTTCATAACTTCAACCTTTGCCACCAATGTGTGTGATCCAAATGAAATCCAAATGAAAAGCTTAAATATAGACGACAGGCAGCCACATGAATATAAATCTTAACGAAGCAATAACGAGGAACAGAAACACCCCAAAACCCTGTATGCGTGTGTGGCTGTAAAGCAGGCTTTATATAAAATGTGATACAAGCATCACATGACAGAGCTGTGATAAAACCTGAAAATAGAGACGAGGAGGACATGGAGGTAAATCAGATTTACTCTCACACACACATATAAACACTCCTAAATCCAGCCGTCTAAATCCACAGCAACAGGGAGCTCAGAGCAAAGCCTTGCTTCAGACTGAAGCTATTTCACACCTTGAATAAAAAACATCACAAACACACACACACACACGCTATTGCTCTTTTCTTTTATCCACCTTTACCTTCTCACTTGTTTATTGCCTAAATCTTGTCCCCGTCCCTTTCTCGCTAGCACTTTCCCCCTCTCTTCCACTTTAGCTCACATAACGCTCACACAGTGGGGAGTCTTTCGGTGTTTACTTCCCTTCATACTATCATCCCATCAAAACCCATCCAAGGCCCATTATGGCCTTAAGGCATGGGATGGTAACACACGCACACACAGTAATAAACGCCTCCCCAGTGTCTCGGCTGTCCAAGGAAAACTATTAAAAGCTTTTTTGGAATTAGTGGTTCGGTTGCATCATTCGAGACTTTGTCCTACCAAAGAAATAATCACTGTTAGTATTTTGTAAGACTATGAAACAGAATAAGAAGAGTTTAAAAAACATTATGACTAAAAGTAATAGGACAGTAGAATCATACAAATACTAGTGCTTTTTGAAAGACACCGTAGTTGAATCAAGTTGAATCCCTGAACAAGCTCACATTATAAAGACTGATATTCTAAATTCAAGAATGCCTTAAGAATGATGTCCAGCTTCTCAACTCAGCTGTGCTGCTCTGCTCTCTGATTGTTGGTGAAACACTGAATGTGTTCAGGAGAGCAGATTAGATAAAACATATTACTAATACTGGGTTTTAACCTCTGTATAGTGGGTCAGTGGCTTTGGCATTGTTTTCCAACTATAGTAGCCAGTGAATGAATGCAGGAATGAATGAATGAATGAGTTTTGTTGTTTATTAAAAAACAGATAAATGATGGCCTGTATGCAGAAATGACTGCAAAAGGCAGTGAACGAATGAACGGGGTTGGATGGATGGATGGGTGGTTGAATGACTTAATGAATGAATCTCACTGTGAAGAAAAATGGTGATCTAAAGCAAATCCAAGTAAACTAAACTGAAATGAATGAAAGCAGAAGATGGTGAGAAACAGACTGAAGCTGAAGACAAGAGAACTCGGATTTGACCTCTGGTGACACTGAAGAGCAAAGGTGAAGTGAAAAAGTTGTCACAAGATTTTAAAGACATTTGATTAAACAACTGGACAGCAAAGTAATGTCTTCATCCAAATAGGCTCTTTGGATAGGAAAAAGCCTCCGAAATAAAGGTTTAAACTGGTTTAAATGGCTCAGCTCTCTTCTGGATTAATGAATTTAAGCTAAATCACTAAAATAAATCTCTGGTAACCTATCATGTACTGCCATCAGCGGTAATTGTGTTTTGTGGTTTGTGCCAGGACAGTATGTATGATACGCATAGCTGAAGAAAACTTTTAAAGCCTTGGATGTAGACAGATGGGACACCCAGACATACATAGTGTATACATACATAACACTCATACACACAGTTGTCTTCTTGTTTTAGCTATAGGGTCAGCAGGGCTAGCCACGGTTAATACCACATGACTATTTCACACTTGCTAATTGCTCCGTATGCACACATGGCCATACAAGAATGTAGTCACTTTACACTCACTGTGGATAGAAGACAACATTATTAACATTTATGAATTTTACATGGCTGAGACATATGTTTTCTGCCTGTTCTAACTTTTACATAATTCAACTACATTTTTTATATATTTCACAACTGATGCAAGAACAGAGAGAAAAGGAAAATTCTATTAAGATTTAATCATGCGTATGTCCTGAAACAGGTCCACTGGCAGCATCAATCAAACTGCTTTTCTCTCCTAAGTGAAATCCCATTGTTTTGCCAAATTAAGAAGGTTAAATGCTCTTTTAAATCCATTACATTGCTTTTGTGTTATCTTTTTAGCAGGCAGAGGCTAACATTTGCAAGCTAGCTGGTTAAGTCACCAAACTTTTTTTTCCTTTTAGTTTCGAAAAGAAATAGTTATCCCACCCTAAGTCAGCTATTTTCTTATGTGTCTAGTGTTTACCTATAGGGAACAGGCATTTCAATAAACATGTGTCATGATAAAATGAGGAAAAATAGGTGGGCAGGCAAAGGAGAAAGATTGAAAAGTTAGCTAAATATGTTAGCTAGCCAGCATAACCTGGCTGGCTTCAGAAGCCTGTGTCTGCTAATACTGTATGAAAAACTTGCTTTTGTGATATCTTTTTAGCGGGCAGAGGTTAACAATTGGCTGGCTAACATTTGCAAGCTAGCTAGCTAAGTTACCAAACTCTTTTTTTCCTTTTAGTTTCTAACAGAAACATGAACATATGTGTAATGATAAAGTGAGGAAACATAGGTGGGTAGGGACAAGAGAAAGATTGTTACGTTAGCTAAATAGGTTACCATACATAGGTAGCTAGCAAATGTTAGCCAGCCAGCATAACCTGGCTGCATTCAGTAGCCTGTGTCTGCTAATATTGTATGATATAGTCATTGCTTTTAGAAATAAAATTGTGAACATGTTTACTATGCAATTATTCTTATTCTTATTCTAATATATTATAAGCAGTGATTTTGAAAACTGATTCAACTGTTGATGATATATGTTAAATATATTAAGTCTGCCCCTGACACAGGACTGTAATGTCACCAATTTTATGTCCCATTCGCAAACATTCTGATTGGCTCAGTTGTTCACACCACCACCTTTTTAAATTGCTCGCCAAAATCTGTGATAGCAAAGCATTTTTTTCTTTGAATTTTGGTCACCAGAAATGACTGGTTGGTTATTTTAAATCTTCATGCACCTCCTGCTGTACTTGAGTGTAAAGACACAAACAAAGTCACAGTGAGTTGCATGCATTGTTGTATCTTGCACACAGAAAAAAAGACAGATTTCTGTCCTCACCAGCGTGCAGGGTTGATGGTGTTGCTGCTGTTTGAGACGTGGTTGGTTTTGACCGCAACCAAGTTACGGGTGCTGCTGTTGATCTTAGAAGTTTTTGGGTGACCTGCGTCTGCTGAGCCCTGTTGCTGAGAAGCCTGGGCCTTCTTTTCCTCCAGCATGGCCAAAAATACACATACAAATATATGCACACAAACACACACACATACATACAGTACACACTCTCCTAAAATCTTTAATCACATACATACACACATACAGATGTTGAGTCAGTCTGATTTTTTTTGGTCAGGAAGCCGAAGCATGTACACTCCCAAATCCAAAAATAAATCCCAAAATTGAGAAGTTAAAAGGGAAGAAGAGGACTTGTCTCTTGCAATTTTGTTTGAATGATTTCCAGGTTTACAAATTTTCTTTTCAATTAATCCACAAGTTTCATCCAAAAGTAATTCCAGAAGAAAGAATTCCTGAAGTAACAAATCCGCCGGCAGTTTTGGAGAATTAAGGCAATGGATCCGCTTTCACAGGGTGCCTGCAATAGATCATTACCAACCAATTTTAATACTGGATAAAAAGTTAAAAACAAATAAACAAACAGGAAACTAAGTCAGTAAATCTTCCAAGCTCCCCAAAACATAAAGTCCTTTGGTATTCTCGTATTCCGGAATTTTAGGCGTCCCAGAACCCAGGTGTTCTGGAACTCGAGCGTTTTGGATTTCTGAGGGCTTAAGCCATTGGCTCAGCGGGATTTGAGCTGCGAGAGACTGAGAGGCAAATCAGGAGGAACACTGCATGGCACTGCACCCCGTCCCTCTGAGCCAGCAGCTGGAGAGGGAGAGAGACAGAGACAGGGACAGAGAGAGAGAGAGGAAACGAGAGAGAAGCAAGTGAGAGAGTCTTGAGGGCAAAAGAGGGAGGGGAACTAAGATGGACGTGTCTATAAGGTCTACCAATAAAAGGAGGGTCACAAAATATCACTTACTAAGTTTTACTAGTAAGTTATATTTACTACCACCTAAGCTATTAGTTGCTTTTTGATGGAAACAAAATGTTGAGTTCAAAGACCCATCTGTAAACTCAACTCCTCAACAAACAGTATTCCAGTCTTCTGGCTTAGAAGATATTTCAGTGGCAATTTAGATTGCCAGATTTGAAACAACTTTCGCACCATGTGGCATTTTGTCATTTGATGCCTCTAGCACATGTCAGACACACCGTGCAGACCATGAAGCAAATGTGATCAAATTGCTGCTTTTATGGAGTTAATGTGTGTCAAAGCTGGGAAATAGGACAGTGGCGTATGCTGATGGCCATGATGTGCATCAACCCACAATGGTGCATTTAAACCAGTGGTTCTCAAAGTGGGGGACAGGCGTGGATGTTGAGCAGACCTAAAGTTGCATGAATGTGATCCATGTGGTGACACAAACAAAAGTGCTCTGATGCTAGCAAAGCTAACCTGAATCATTTGTTTATTTCAATCGCCCGTATTGTGGTCGATAAAAATGAAATCCACTTTTGCTGGGGTGGGGGTGGGGCATGAACTTTTTTTCGGCTTCTGAAGGGGGCGTGGCAGAAAAAGTTTGAGAACCACTGATTTAAACACACCAGCTGTTTGGGGATACATAGAAAAAAATTGACAGGTGTGTTTTTATGAGTCATACACTGCTGGTATATAATATTGTACTTTTTACTCCTCTATATTTGTCTGACAGCTTTAGTTACTAGCTACTTTTCAGATTACAATTTTTAATAACCTTCCTGTCCAGTGAAAACCATGCATCTCCAAATTTGGTGATTTTGAGTTTGAATTTTACTTATAACCTGGGTTAAGTGTTCCTTTATGGGTTGACAAAACTGAAAACAGGGCAAACATCTGGCTTTATAGCAGATACTGGTCTACATGATTCATGTGCAGTTATTACGAGAACATTATGTGACCCTAGAGGATCCAGAACAAAATGTCGACCAAATATTGCCAGGTGAGGTGTTGGTGCTCTTCAAATCACATTGTCAGAAAATAAAGGTTAATCAAGTTAACTTTAACTAAACCATAAGATTGACAGGTTGTTGGAGGATTGTGCTCAGCCTGGGAGGCTGCGCTGAGGGAAAAATGTTCCTCTAATCCTTTCTTCAAAACTCACTTAACTCCACCTTTAGTACTCAACGGGAATTTATCAGGTTCTTGTTGGCCAACCATTCATTTATCCATCCATCTTTAATGCAAACATTTAAAACTAATTCAAATGTATTTCCTGTTAATGAACCATGATCAGAAATCACTCAGATTTTAATTGATGTTTTATGAAAACAGAAGAAAGCAAACTGTATAACAGAAATAAGTCAACATATTGGACCCTTGTTTAAAGAAATGGCACCAGGTGACCTTGTGAGGGTTAAATGAAAATTGAGAAACAAGTCAAACAAAACAGTGAGCTGAGTTCAGTAAAGGAAACTATGTCACGTACCACTAAACATGTTTAAATAACTGACTTAATGTGTAATTACTTGTCAAATTCATATGATTTTCTCTTAATAACACACAAATAGTTTTACATAAAAACATACATTTGTCAAGATTTACTAGATATACATTTTATTTACAGAGTAAAAATGGCTTTTTATACCTGCATTTCTGTTTTTTCCAGAACGCAACTGATGCTGTAACTGTGGCAGAGCAAGGCACCAAAACTGTAGAGCTGGAGGGAGTTTGATCCCAATGGGACAATCCATGCTAAAATATGTATTAGGTATTATGGTAGATGTATAATTGATATCATTTACATGAAACAAGGTGTCAGACAGCAATTATCCACTATGACCAGCATGGCTTCTCTCTGCAGTGGTTCATAAAGCTGCAGACGCTTCACTTGTCCAGCTGTATCGTTTTCACATTTTTAACAAAACAAATTTAATTAAAAATCAGTAGTTGAAGTCGGGATCAATCAGAAACGGAGCCTTGAGGACTTTGTGTTGAACTTCTTGATGGTTTCTGTTCAAGCTTCTGGTAATATTTCTGAAAAAAGAAGAAGATAAACCATGTAAGGCCAAGTGTTGTGTGTTAGGGTGTTTCATTTTGTGTGTGTGTTTGTGTGTACCTGCAGGCTGTCGTAGTGTCTCTGGCTGCTGCAGTGGACGTCCTTGGCGGTGCTCTCGTTCAGGTAGAAAACAGAGCAGAGATTACAGAAATACCCTGATTTGGGGACCACGAACTCCTGACCTGAAGAGGGAGACAGTGAAAGTGAAATCATTTTCATCTCATGTTGTTTTCAAATAAAATGGGAGTGTGTTAGTGTGTGTGTGTCTCACCGAGGGGGTTGTTGGGTTTAAATGCCGGCAGTTTGAAGTCGGCAGCGACACAAGGAGACTGAGAACGAGATCTCTTTGCTTCAAGTCCGATGAGCTCCCTCCTCCGTTTACTGACAGCTAAAGAAAAGGAAAGAACAATCTATACGTCACAATCATACATTAATATTTGCAAAAAGCTGTTTTTTCCTTCCACACTGCAATGTAAGTAGAGCCAAAACAATGAATCACTCAGTCGAATTATTAATCTGCAACGATGTTGGGAATCGATTCATTGAAGTAAAAACGCCAGAAATTCACTAGTTCCAGCTTCTCAAATGTGAGAATTTGCTACTTTTCTTTGTTTTCTATGGTAGCTAAATATATTTTTGGGTTTCTTTCTGACAAAACAAGCAATTTGAAGACATCAACTTGGATTATTTTCACTATTTTCTGTAATTTTTAAGACGATATTAATCAATAATGGACATGAATCCACTTCTGAGAGAATTTTCAGAAAGATGCACTTTTGTTGGTCCAAACTAACATCTCACTGTGGATGACAAAACGCTAAAACTGAAGAATAAAATGTTAGTGTGGAAATGGCCTCAGTCCATCCTTCTTTCAGCTCTCTGTACCTTTAATGTCCGCCCTGCTCCACCCTTCCTTCTCCTCCTCTCCTTCCTCCACACATGCCTCCAGTGCCAGGTTCTCAGGCTGCTCCGGCTGCGGCTCCTGCCCAGCAGAGGCAGCATTCACTTGGCTTCCTGCTTCCACCTCTGGGTCAGTCTTCTGGACATCCAGCCGGCCGTCACTTGACAACGTAGACGGATCTTTGTCCAACGACGACGAGGCGTCAAGGGACGTGGGAGGCAGTTCATCAGCGCCAGCAGGCTCCTTTTCTTCTTCTTCTTTGCTCTCGTCTTTTGCGCTCACTTTTTTTCCTCTGGCAGATT
>VMKM01004257.1:0-19796 GCA_008360985.2 Macquaria ambigua | reverse complement strand
ATGCATTTCAGCTGAACCTAACATGTGGCATACAAAATTAAATATTCCTGCCATAATGCATTCAGCTCCATATCAGCTTGGAGCAACGTCATTTTAATTATAGTGAAGGAATATTATTGCATAAAACATGCAGGACCACAGATGAAGTGAGGCCTGCAGTGTGTAACTGTAACGTAGCCCTGCTGCTATATGACCTGTTTAGAGTGAAGAGTAAAAGAGGTGGGATATGGTCAACATAAGTTTAGCAGAAGGTTTTAAAAATACATTTCACAAAACAACACAATATACCTCAAATTACAAAATGATATTCTAATAACATCAGACTAAACAACCACATAACACCAGCTAAGTTAGCATAATAAGATATTTTCCACTCATTGTAAACTGTATAATGCTACTAACTCTGAAACACACATTTACATTTACAAGGATTGACAAGTAAGTCTAGCTAATAAATGTGGCCTCAAAACTGTTATATTTAGTTATGTTACAGCTTGTGATGCTGCAGTGACTTCCTCTTTATTTTGATTTTGATTGCTTTTGATTGGACAGCGCAACCGACGTTTCCTAGCAACCAATTTACACAATGTCATGACTTAAGTCTGTACTAGCTAAGACAAGTTTTAATGGTGCAACCAGTTTAAGTAAATCACCAGATTGAAACTAGCTAGTAGTTACTGAGAACTTAGGAGGGACTTTACACACAAAGGTAGTGATGGATGTACAAATAGATGGTGCAGCTCAACCCAGATCAGTCAGCAACATACTCTTAACTTGCTCATTCGGATCACCTCTATCACTCAGCTCATGTAAAAACATATTTAGACCTGTTGTCCACTGTCTGTACTCCTGAAGAGTCATCTGTCAAACACTGAAACGTCACAACTATGTGAGCTATGAAGCCCTCAGTTCACAGTGATTGCGCCAACAAAGTTTAACAAGCCTTTTTAGCATAACCGTAAACATATAGAGGAAGACTGAGCAACTGTTAGTCAGACAGAGTGACGTCTGTGAAGGTTAAACAGACTGAATGACATTTGAAAATAAGAAGTAAAAGAGCAAACACAGTGAAAGGAATAGGGAGGAACTTGAAACATTAGTGGAAAAATAGGAAGTTTATTGTGTTTTTAGAAGTTGCACAAGTGTTGCATCTGTTGTGTGTTTCCTGTCTAGGAGCACAGATAGCAAATGATTTAGGACTGATAAGACATCCTCAGGTACACTCCCTGTTACCTGGGGGGGCCATTTGTGTGCAGGAGCATGAGAGAGTGTGTAAGCATGCACACCAACAGCACGCTTTGTGTTACTGCTGTGCATGTAAGAGCATGTTTGTATATTTGTGTGAGTGCGTGTAGTTCAGAGTTGACTCCCTTCAGCTGACGTCACAGTGACGGCCACAGGTGATTCAGCCGCAAAGTCATGTGTGTGTGTTTGTGTTGGAGCATGATGTGTTGGATTTTGATGGAAGGTGGAAGTGGAGAAGATTTAAAGAAGTTGACAGCTCAGTTAGGATGAAAAGGTGGAATGTGAAAGACGGGACAGACCTAGCCTCATAGCCTTTTTTGCCACTTGACTTATTCTTAATACATGCAATCCAGGCCTGTACAGTGAGAGGTGCAAAATGAATTATTTTTCAGTGTATGAACAATCCAAGAGGCACCTTAAGAAGGATTCTAGATAACGAAACTCTGCAGAAGCAGTTTTTGTTTTCCTGCAGTTTCACTTGTTTTAGGAATATTCTACAAACATGTAACAGTTACTTGAAAATAGACAAAATAAGGCATATCGTCCTACTGATGTCATGAAAATGACACAATTCAAGGAAATTCTTGAAATAAACAGACTAACATTGTGAAATTGTCTCATCCCTTTGGCATATTTGTGCAAACAAGAGAACCAATGGAAGGTTAAATGAGTAATTAAGATTCTTTATTTACATTAGGGGAGAAAGGGAGAGAGCTTCTGTCAGCCTGTTGGTTTGACGGCTCATTCGTCAACCAGAGGATCAGAGTTTGACTCACACTGTAGAGTCCCTTCCAACCCCAGGACTGTAGTTCTGAGGCTGAACCTGACCTCTACCCTCCCTGTGGTGGGGGATATAATAAAACAATTGTCCTATGAAAAAACATTTAGTGTTTGATCAGCTGCAGAGACAACTTTTAATCATTTTTGAGAGAGGGCTAGAAAAAGACACGGTGGAAAATAAGATGTGTGCGTCTTGGAGCAGTAATGTTTAGCTCCGACACAAACAGCAACTGGATCAGATCTCTTACCTGGCTTTAGTGACGTGGGAATACGGTAGAGGGAGCAGAGAGCACAAGGCCCTGCAGTGTGGAGGGGATGACAACATGACAGGCTATAATAACATGCATTAAGCCCTGGCCGGGTACAGAAACCAATACACTGTGATATTAGCTCTCCTTCGCCTGGAGGTGACCATAACAGAAGTACAACCGTGTCTCCAATAGAGACACACACACATATACCAACACACAGATAGAAAGATACAGCACACACACTGTCTAGTAGTCAGTCGCACACACTCCCACACACATGCAGATACAGACATAGACACTCTCGCCAGTGAAATTCCACACCATCCCTCTGTTCTGCCTCAGCTTACATTGTGGTGTATGAATAGCAGCTATTCCACTGACAGAACTGACTTAGAAAAACAAGTGAATGGCGTAAATGTTCCTACTGCTTCTAAATGAGGAAGACTTTGACAACAGAGAAGAGAAAAGTGTTTTAACAGAGGCAGAAAGGAGGAAGTACAATGTTCATTTGTGTGCTCACGTCAGCAAAGCACACTCTTAAAGTCATATTTATATCTGTATTCTTCTTCTTCTTCTGGACACTTTTTTGGGAGGTTCCAACCTCCCAAAACCTTTTCCTAGAAACTTCATTCAAACATTCAAAATGTTCAGCTCATTTAGGACATCTGTGTTGTGGTATCTTTCATCTTCCACACCCCATGCAAAATTGAGATTTTGAAATAGCTGAATTGTTGAACTGACAATTCATCTGTTTTCATCTCTTACTCTTCTGCTGACAATTCAATTTCCACACCTCATTTTACCTGCTGTCAGTCACAAACTTGAAAGCACTTCCACTTTAACTGAAATGGACTACTTTTACCACTGACATGTCAACAGACATTTCAACTGCTTTCATATCTTGTTCTTCAACTAACAGTTTAACTGCTTTCAGTGCTTACACTGAAACTGACAGTGCCACTGCTTTTATTTCTTATTCTTTAACTGTGAGTGAATCTACTTTTAGTGATTACACTTCAAACCCTTTCAAGTCTTAGGCCATCACCTTTGGAAAAAAACACCTTCAGCTTTTCTAAGTTCAATAACTTCCACTCTTAATACACAATTTACTCCAACTGCTTGCACTTCAGCCGACTCTTTAACTGACAGTTGGTGGGTTTTCCATCCACCTGTTTTTATTCGCATTTTCAATTTGTGCATAAAATCTCGAAACATCGCAAAAGAGTTTTTACACTTGGCTGAGGTGGAAAAGTTGGTGTATCGACTAAAGTAAAATGCAAATGGAATGGAAACAGACTTAGTGAATAAATCATGACATACATGAAGCATGTGACTTAAACGTCACTCAAGCTTCCAGTGAAGAACTGATATCATCAGATCTGTGTGGAGCGATGAGGAGACTGTAACCTTCCTCACATTAATACATGAAGAAAACATAAATGTCATATTTCTATCACTTTTTCTACATTGTTTTTCACTCTTTGAGGTTCGACTGGTGCTGACTTAATGACATTATCTTGTTGTGCCCTCTTCTTCTGCTATTTCATTCATTTGCATATGGCATTGTAATGCCTCGTACCTCCACTCAAGTTCTCCTAAATTCTTCAGAATGATAACATTTACATTTCTTTAGCACAGACATGTACTCATGAGAGCTGTTGAATTGTTTTGAATTATCTTTTATCTCAAAAAAATGATCAGATCTACTACAGGCTTGGAATACCAGCTCTGTTTGCCAACACATTATTTGAGGCCAATTTGATAAGAATACAGACTATTCAGGAAAGCGCTGATGTTAGAACGTTTGCAAAGAAACTGACTGTTATTGATTTTTCCTGTCCTTTCTGGATATGTTAGTTTGAAAAGTAGTCACCCCGACAAAATAGTGGGAAAAGTACTATACTACACGATTCACAGTGTTGCCAGAATACCAGAATACATCTGTGTGGACATGCCACTATGAGTCAATGTACAGTGTTACAGCATTACATAAAGCTGATGTGTACACATGGTGTAGTGAAGGAGTTAAAGTGTGAATAACAGACATGTGATGAATGTTGTGTGCAATGTGACACATGAGAGTGGTACCCATCTTCTCACCTAACTCTCAGCAACAAAGCGAATAAGTGTATTTCCCAAAATGTCAAACTATTGCTTTAATTGCTGCATTTCTTTATATTTTGGTATGTATTTTTTTTGTCTATTTTAGCTTATGTTGTTGTCTCCAGATCCTACTGGCAGACCAAAAGATTGATATATGTTTGTGGAGAAAGGTTATAGCAGATTGAGGGCCAAAAGTCCAGACGTTAGGAGTAATCACTGTTTCAAAAGACTGTTTCTAATCTAGCATTGATCAGTAGGCTTCAGCAAAATGGAACCAAAAGTGCTAAAAACTACCACTACTCTCGCTGCATGGTACAGCAAATGCTTCCAATGAAAGTATTTTCCAATCAATAACTAATGCATGCAGGTTGGGTACAACTCTGCAGTGCTCGTGACTGTGTGGAGCTGACTGGGAATAAGAGGCCATGGATTAGATGGCCGCAGGTCTGGGTACATATAAGAGGATTGGTTGTGTGTCCAATAGTCTGTGGGGAAAACAGACAGATGAACAGTCAACCAGCTGTAAGTCTGGAGTCAACAACAGTTTATCATAATCTGCCTTCATCTCTTTCTCCTCCTCAACCAGAAAACAATGTTATCCCTTTTGTTTTCAACGGTACCTTCCCCTTAAATTCCACCAAAAAGCTCTTTGCAATGAATCTCATCAGAGAATTCCCAGAAATAATCCCTTGTTTATTTACTCTATATGTTCCATCTTTCTTTGCTCTCTAACCTCTGTAGTCGTTATTTATCACCTCCATTATCACCCCCTTTCTCTCTCTTTGCACCCCCTCTTTTCATCCTCTTTCTCACCCTCGTATCCTCTCACCCATCTTCTCTTATGTACCCAACAGACAATATGAAAGAGGTTTACTATAATCATTCCTCTAATCACCCTTTCCCCTCTGAGTACCCCCATTTCTCATCTGTATAATGAGGAAAATTGTAGGTCATCAGGCAGAAGCCTCTGTGAGCTGAACCGATCAAATCAGGCGTTCACATACACATACTGTGTTTCACTTACAGCCACACCGCTCTCCCCACAGACACAAGTATGTTGACATTTTAAAAGCTGCAGATCTTTTGAACCAGCTCCTCTCTGCATCTGGACTAACACTCAGGATTTCAACGCCATGTTTACCTGGCCTCTACTCACATGAGCTATACACGCACACACACACACACACACACACTCGCACACACATACAGTACATTACACTGTACACTGTACCCTCCCCCCTGCCTCAAATGTTATGCATGAGCAGACAGATTTCTTGCACGTGTTCTCTCACATTGTCAAAGCTTCTCTGTTCATTTTCACAACCATCACTGTGTTTAGCTAAATTCACCAAAGGCTCAACTTTGCATTTTCATGTAGAATTCTTATAGAATCTTTCCACATGGGACCCATGTCTTTTCCTCTTTTCTTTCTTTTTTCTCTCTAATCCTCTCTTCTTTGACCCTCTTTGCCCCCCCCCCCATTCCTTTCCCATGTTAATGTCCTCCCTTTCACCCTCAGCTTTGTCTCCACCTCCATTTTCTCACTTCTCCATCAGTGCTTTGTCTTCTATCAGCACTGCTGGTGTAGTGGTATCATACAAAATTCCCATTCTTGTGACCTGGGTTTGATTCCCAGGCAGTGCAATCATTATAATAACTTATGTTTCCCTCTCTCTCCTTAATCTGCTCTTTGTCTGTTCATCCTCTGTTGATTTCCAGCCTGCGATTTTACAGGTCCAGACTGAAATATCTCAACAACTTTTGGATGGATTGCCATGAAATTTAGTCCAGACATTAATGGTCCCCAGAAGATGAATCCTCCTGACTTTGGTGATCCCCTGACTTTTCCTGTAGCGCCATCATCAGGTCAAAATTTTAATGTGTCGACACCTTGGGTTTATGACCGAATACCTGCAACTGGCTTTCCCATCAGCCTCAGCTGTACTTTGTGTTTAGTGCTAGTTAGTAAATGTTGGCATGCTAACATGCTAAGCTAAGATGGTGAACATGTTAAACGTTATACTTGCTTAACTTGCTTAACATCAGCAAGTGTGTCATTGTGAACGTTACCATGCTGATTTTAGTATTTAGTTAAAAAACACAGCTGTGCTTACGTACAGCCTCAGAGCTGCTAGCGTGGCTGTAGCCTCTTAGTCTGGTTAAATTAGTAATATTAGAAGCTTGATCTACTACTGCACGTATTTACTGTAAAGTCTTTCCAGAATTAGTGAATCAACCCAATGTGAAAAGCACAGAAATAATACAGCTATAAAAATATGTTACTGACTTAATTCTCATCCTCCCCATGGTTTCCAGTGAAGCACATTCTCACCCCTCCTTCCCTTAGATGCAGTGCCTTCCTTCTCCACCACTTTCATGCATCAGCTGAAATATGAGATGCAATGTCTGCTCACTTCCAGGCCATTTTATTAACCAGTCCTACTTGAGGCGTCTACTTCTCACATGAGAATTCTCTCATGAACAACCACGAGAATTTGCCTTTTTTGTGCTCATTTTGATCCCACAACCACAGGCAGGGCTGTGTGGGAAAACCACGCTAATGGGGTACATACTTGTCCTTCCACCAGTAAATTCCACATAAAAATATATGCATTTATATGGTTAATGAGCCAAATCGGAACAACTAGTTCCTGTTTTTATTGTCACAAGAGATGCCTGGACTTTTTCAAATTTGTTTTTTTCTGGGCTGCAGATTTTTAAATGACAAAGCTGCTAACTTCTCAAGGCTAGCACTGGCAAGTTAGCAGATTCTGCTAAGTGGATGGCCTGTGTATTAATAATTATGTCACTGTCTCACAGTGTCAGTCAGGCTGCGTGTACAGTCAGGTCAAAGAATGTAAACATGCACAGTCAACCTAAACCATGTTCATCAACTGCAGCTACAGCGGGTACTCTTCTCTGATAACCTGATCTCAGAAAACCAGTGCCTCTCTATAATTCATCTACACTCTTTCTACACATGCATGCATGTATGCACACACACACACACACACACACACACACACACACACCTATGCATACTTGCAGGCACACATCCACAACTGTCAACACACACACACACACAAAGGGCCAGGCTTAAGACAAAACTGCGTACAGAGTCTCTGTTTACATATTTCATGAGTTAGTCATGCAGGTCTGAGTCTTAATGGAGAAATGCAGCTGAATTATGGGCCCCAGGGTGCCATGTTTCACTGGTCACATGCATACACAAGCTTAAGGAAGGTGCTACTGTGACACACTTCCACACACGCACTCACAAACATCAATACATGCCCTCTGTCTTTCTCACACACACACACACACACACACACACAAATGCAAAGATAGACATAATTACTTACTGTAACACACACAGCTGCAGTTTGTGGTCTCTGATTGACGGGAAGATGTCGAAAAGGTTCCTGATCTCACCTCGTCAAATGTAAAAGCTTCCAAGGTCTGGCACTCAACTAGGCTATTATCCTCCAGTGCAAGAACCCCCCTGTCTCACACCATTAGACACACACACACACACCCGCTCACACTTGTGCCCCCTTCGTAACCACCAGCATTAGGGCAGGAAGGGAAAGAGAGGGGACTTTTAATGGTGTGACACCTTTTATGGACGGGACAATGTCGGTCAGACAAAAACGGATGGAGATGAGGGGAATACCATCATCATTATCTTCCACCTCTTACACACAGGAGGCCGTGGTGCATTCGAATGCTCATGCACAAGGCCTCAGAGGTTAAAACATGCCCATATCTGACTGTCAGTCATGATAAAAGTTGTCTGAATGTGTTGATGATGCTGGCAGAGGAACATTCTGTCCTCTTTTCTCACCGTACCATCGTGATTTCACCCTTCATCTTACCTTCAACTCTGCCTCAGTTTTACATCAACTCTCAAAACAAACGATAGAAATGCGCCTCTTGAATAAATGAAATAAAGCACACAAGCCACATTTAGAAGTGTCTCCCCAGACCCAAATAAATCAAACCAGAAGCATTCACTCAGGCCCAAGCCATTACACCTTAATAATGCACTATTTTAGCTCCCCCTACACACACAAACTTTCTTTCCTGTCTTGCAAATTTCCTTGGCTCAGTCTGGCGACCTAGTTTACAGCCCTCGCCTCTGAGCCACAGAGAGTTGGTTCTTTTTGAAGATGCATGGAGCAGCACAGCATGACAAGCCCATTATAGAGCCGGAGGAGGAGAAATCGCTCAATTACCAACTGGCAAATCTAGAGGGAAAAGCAATGTGCACTTTTCACTTAACCATATCGGTTTTTATGATTCAATAATACATATTCTCAAGTGTTAGGTTGCACACAATAATCTATTCTCTCTCGATGTGCAGGTAATACAGCCTCACAGTTTACATGAATTACCATGTGATGGACATCCTCCAGTGTGGAAGCTCTAGTGGATCCATCATATCTGCTTCTGTATCAGATGGATGCTTCTTGTGCCAGTGCTAGACAGCCTATTTGTCGTCATTACTTTTTATTACACTTTTGTATCAGTGATCATATGTTGCTGTGCTCATAAACACACCTACACACTGTCTCACAATTTTTCCTGGCCCACGGAAAGTTGCACAAGTTGGAATTAGAGTGTTAACAATACGAGATAATGACTACAAGAGCCATAGAGAAAACCACAGCCTATTGTGTGTAAAGTAATGGTAAAGCCACAAACATGCCATCAGTGCCACCACATAAACAGTGGCTTTTGAAAGTATTCTGACTTTTTGCACACATGTTTGTGGCTTTACCATTACTTTACACACAATAGGCTGTGTTTTTTTGCACACTTCATTGTGTTGTAGATTTAATTTAAAATGGATGAAATTTACTTTTTTTTTGGCAATTCATTCTCCACACCATAACCCCTAATGAGCATGCTGATGGAGTGACGACTCGCAGGGCTAGTTGAACTACTGTACCTGGAGAGCTAATTGCTATCATGCTAGCATGTTCCCGGCTTGCTAGCGTGTTAGAGGTCACAAAAAAGCTCTCCGAGCTTATTTCTGTTTCACTGTTCTGTGCTGTCTACTGCCCTCTGGTATTTCCTTCTCAGGATTGTACATCATTTTATTCAAGTTACACAGGGAGGGATAAAAGCTCAATGAGCTAACAAGCTTGCTAACGGCTTGCTAACTGTCAGTTACCAAGCTTCTTAATTCAGTTGCTAACTGGACACTATTCAAAAGATTCAAAAGACCTAATTATACCATCAACTCCTGTCTTGTAACTGACTGCAAACCATTCCTCTTTTGTGGAGCAGTTTATATTTCAATAGAGGAGGATAAATAAAAGTGGATGGTGACACGCAGCTAATAAGTTATGACAGCTTCCTCCATTTTGGACTTTGCAGCTCTCCTTTCCATCAAAGTTCAGACTCGAGGCTTGCGATTGGTTGACTTGGTAAAGTTGAACTCACCAAATTAACTGATTGTGGCTATTCCATTGCATGTGCAAAATGTAGCAATTTTAAATGCTGTTGTGACTGAGCCTTATGTCTCTACGGGGTTTGCTCACCTGGATTTGGGCAGTTTCTTCCATTCTTCCTGACAGATCCTCTCAAGCTCAGTTAGGTTGGATGGGGAGCACCTGTGAACGGATGTCATTTTACCACGCTCCAAATAGGCCACTTACATGCAAAGCATCTTAGTTTTGACTCATGTTCCACTGAATTAAATCCAACTTTCTTGTGAAGTGTACTCACAAGTCCAGGACACAACATCATGGCAGGTGATTCTTATCCAAAGTTACATCTCAGCCCGGTCCATTATCGACTTGTTGACACGATCTACACGTTGCTACATGTTCTCACACAGTATGACACAGTTAAAAGCTTGTTTCAATCCAAAGTTTTGCAGACTTCTCTATATCTTACTAGCACCACGTTGTCCTAAACATTTTCTGCCCAATGCGCACTTCAAGGACCTCTCTGTTATTTGGCTGCATTCATCCTTCCCTCAATTCTGACCAGAAGCACCTCCACAGCATGATGCTGCACCACCATGCTTCACTGTAGGTAGCCTACTGTATTAGCCTGGTGATGAGCAGGACCTGGTTGACTCATCTTTTTCCTCATGATCTTTAAGTGCCTTATGACAAACTCCAGGGCTGCGATCATACACCTTTTACTCAGTAGCTTCTGTCCAGTCATTTTACTTCAACAGCCTGATTGACAAAGTGCTTCTGAGATGGTTGTCTTTCTGGCAGGTCCTCCCATCTCAGCAGAGGACTTCTGAATCTCGATTACAGTGACCATTAGGTTCTTGTTCACCTCCCTGACCAAGGCCCTTCTTGCCTCATTACTGAACACTGGCTGGATGACCAGCTAGACCACTAGAATTCATTTCCAGAAAAGCACATTTAATCAATTTGATCAACTAAGTCTATGACACAATAAAGTGCACAGAGGCTAATGTATAGTACAAGATTTGAAGATAACAGCCGGTGTGGTTTGGTGTTTGTTCTTGTACAGTTTATGTACTGTTGCAAAAAGGCATGTCTGCAGGCTTCTTATCCAGAATCACGAACATAACAGTGACCTTTGACCTAATAAAGTGATAATGGTTGAGTAACATAACACAAGTGTGCATGAAAATACACTTGAGCAAACACACCCACACAAGTGCACGAAGGCATTCACAGAAGCAATCAAGCAGAAAGGCAGGACAGTAGATGCAACCTTGCTGCACTGATGAATCTGCAAACACACACACATGCACAGACACACTTAAGCCTCTGCACATGCACACCTAAATGCACACATGCACACACATGTGATGGACACACACACACACACACACACACAAATCCCTTGTACAACAATAGTTAAATATTAATCCAGGCTCACAGGCGGACTCTTCCTCAGTAAGATGAGTGGTGAAGTGAGCCGACGAGATGAGAAACAACACCCGACAGTAACCTACATATCAGGAGGTTTCCCTTCTGGATCACCAGGTTATTTCACATTAAAAGCGCTCCACTTATTTTGCCATCTTTCATTGCACTATTACTACTACTACTACTGCATTATAATTTAGTAGCAGTCTTCTGGCTGTGTTATGCTGTGCAGCCTGGCATGGAGGATGAAAAGAAGGCTGTGTGTTAAAATCAGTGTGACAAACTGCCACCACAGCCCTCCAAATCAGTTTATGATCCTGAAAAACAGTCATTTGACAAAGCAGATTCCTGAAGAAAACTGGAAGCACACCAGTCCGTGTTGCTGCAGCGCTATCTCATCACGCACAGATTCAATGTGACACAACATTTACACAGTCTGCATCTAATAGGATGCTGCAGCTCAAACAGTGTTTGATTCACCAGAACATCTTACATTACTGCTTCAAAAGCTCTGCCATCATCAGAGTGTTTCTGCAGCATCTGCACCATCAGAGAAGTGTTTCATTTACTACACTATGGCATATAAGGGTATAGGGTATGGGCGCGTGATGTATGTGTTTCATGCAAGAGGGTCCACGTGCATGCAAGAGAAAAGGCCAATCTGTTTGTTTGTGTGTTTGTCTGTGTGGCATATTGCACGCTTAACTGAAACAAAAGAGATTGAGGAACGTGCAGCCTCATTGTGCAGCCGAGTATAAGCTTCGCAGCCTTATGGAGGCAGTTTTACGCACATTAGCTAGAGCCAAAAGTGGGCTACCTCGTGCATTTGTAATCAGAGCAGAGTTTTTACTCCCTGAAAAGCTCCTTAGCTCAGAGAAGAGGGAGAAAAGACAGAAGAGGATGAAAGCACTGAACTGAAATAAAGAAATAAAGGGCTGTCATTGTTTGTGAGAATGTTGCTGTTGTGTGCATTATTTACATGGTCTGAACACCCTGAGTGTGTTTCTGCCTCTGTGTGTATCTGTTTGGGCTGCTCCAGGCTCTTCCTGTCCGTCCCGAGATCTGGGCTCAATTCATTACAAACTCTTGCCAATTTGTGAAATTGAGGTTCTCTCCATGGGAGGTTTTCCAGTCACTTTACCGTCTCAGCGGGGAATTAGCGCCTGAATCCACTTGAATTCAACCTGAATTGTAAAAGCACCAGGCCTATCTTTATCCTCTGGGAACAGCTCTACTGGGACAGCCATGCTTAAAGTACAGATTAAGTTTTTTCAACACGCTCACTGTGCTGCTGCTCTGATCACAAGAAAAAGGTTTACATTTGAGCCACACATACAAATCACTTTTTAGTTTTTATATTTTGAAACAGATGAAAGATATACACATACTGTATATGTGAAACACACTGTACGTGGCTGGTTGTTGTCTCTATCAGATACTTTCCCACAGTTCAGTTCAGTCCAAATGACAGCTGCTCATGACCGTTTTACTGTATCGCTGAGTACCAGCTGTGGTCCAACGGTCCACTCTAAGAGACAACTGGCACACACACACACACACACACACACATTCTCTATGCACATGAGGCCCCTTGACCAATCGTCATAATGACTCTAGTGGCACATGAGGAGGCAATTGAGGTACACTTGGAGAACATCACTATACAGATTTCTCAAAAACAACTCAAGACACTACAAAAAACACTTTTTACACAATTTCTGGTGATGAACTACACAAGCATTCAGAACTAATCCTGTACATAGGACGGATTTAATCAGATGTCACTAGCAATTCATGTCCTCATCTCTTAAAAGCCATCTGAAATTTGAATTATCTGAATTTCTGTATAAGGAAATAGAAACTTTAATGACACTACAGCTATTGGGCATATTTTTTCCGTTTTTAAAAGAGGAGAAAACCAGCTGACTCACATCTGAGAGCCAGCCTTGCTAGGAGACACGCTGTTGGTGGCCGTGGTGCGCTATGAACGTTGCTTACAGACGATGAAACCAGACATTTTACCCCCCTCTTTCAACAAGCCCACAGAGAGTTGGTTATCAACCGTTAGCGATTTAAGCTGTTGTCCCTTTACAACATTCAGCATTTGGGAGGACGCATTGTGCTGTGAAGTTTGTGCTTCATTTGGAAAGTGGAAGCTTGCACGCTAGGTTAACTAGCTTCACTCAGAAAGTGGCAGCTAGCTAGCCTACCTTCCTAACGTTAGCCTTGATTTCCACTAGACGTTACTTTTCATTCATGTTATTTCAACACCTGTTGAAATGGTAAATAGCTGCATTTAGGGTTGGGCAATATGATGGTATATACCGTGCGACGGTAGAAATGTGTCCACCGGTAGAGATTTGGCTATACTGTTTCCACCACGGGAGCCATCGCTTAGCGCCTATGCTAAATATTTGGGGCAGGCTATGTAGCAAATTAGGGTTGGATCCTCACGTGATCATTTATCCAAAGCGTTTTTAGTGTCCACCCACAGAGATATTACACCAATCAAATGACAACATCAGTTGAAATAAAAAATTCCAAACGCTAATGTAGGGGGCGCTGTCACTGCAGAAAAATAAATAAAGCTTAACTTTCTTCTTTTGGGCAATTGCAATTTTGACCAAATCAAGTCAAAACTAACACAGAGGATCTATATACTGATTTTTTAGCAGAAATTAATTTTAATTTCAGTTTCAATGCTGCAAATGTGTAACCAAGGGTGAAAACTCCTGATATCTCATCAAACACACACATTTATCTATAGAAAAACTTGTGCTTGACTAGTGTGCAAATGTAAAAACAGTTCATCAGACACACACAGGGAAGAAAATATGAGAACCTGCACATACAGGAGACAGGATGAAAAGAGGAAGATGATTATGAATGAAATGAGGTACAGGTACAGAGAGGAATGCGCTGGTTCATTGTCTGACTCAACAATACATTCAGTTTGTGTGTTTTGATTGGGCATGCATGTGTGTGTGACATCATGACTAAGTGTTTATTCCTGGTAGAGGTGGTCAGACAAAAGGAAGAGGAATCATCATTTCGTTTACTTGCGATTAAGCCTCGTCCAAAACAAAAGGCTGTCTGTGGAAACAGAGACATCAGGTCAGTCAACACTGAGCCAGTATTGTGGTGCTTTTTACGTATAGGGAGAGCTGGTTAGTAGGTCATAAGTTTAAAGGTCATGTTCAGCTGTAAAGATCCCCTACCACTGTCGGTCCCATCAGCTCCATTGATGTTTTGAGTTTGGCTTCCAGCCTTCTGCCTCATTAGAGCTGCTAAAGGACACAGGATGAAAACGTGTCAACTGACAGCAAAATTGTTAGTTGTGTTGTAAATGATTGTTTGTAGTGAAAGGGCGAAAGCATGCAAAACTATGCTACTATATTTTAGGATGTGCACTCAACTCACAACTCAACTTAACTCACAACAATAATGCAACTTGATAAAAATAAATGCAGACTTGATGTTAACTGTGATGAAGTAAAAAACGCAAGGAAGATTCAGATTTTCATACTGTAAAAAAATTAATGGAAACTAATGGCTGCCTGTTTATGCCTATTTACGCATTTACTGTGTCACAGTTACATAAAGAACATATGCTAAAAGGACGATTACTTAGCTTTTTGCCTTTAATAACTGAATGAATTGTTTGTCATTCACACATGAATGAGAAACACAGAAAACAAAGTGAAGAGGTGTATTGTACTTCAGTGTTGTCCAGCAGAGACTTGTCAATACTAAATGCAAAGTATTGCCATTAGTTTTCATGAGGAGGTGCAAGGGAGCTTTTTCTTTTTTTGAGATGGAGACACATTGTCCATGCCAAAATGAAACTTTTCTGCCATATTTCTACAAGCTGGACTAGCACAAATGTTGGTACAGCCATTCATGTCTCTGAGAGGATGAATCTTATTGACTTTGACTTTTTCCTCTAGCATCACCAGCATGTCAAAATTGGACTTTGTTTTGTTTATGACAAAATACCTGCCCGTGTTATAGTGCTAATACGCTAAAATAAGTTGTAACCATGGTAAATATTATACCTGCTAAACATCAGCATTTAGCATTGTTATTGTGAGCAGGTTAGCATGCTGATGTTAGCACTTAGCTCAAAGCACTGCCTCACAGAGCCACTAGCATGCAATACTAGTTTCCACGCGGGTCAGTGTGATGTAAATGTCCCTTTTTGGACTACATCCCTGCCTGTAGTCTTGTTTGCTCTTTTTCCATTCACAGTTTTTGAAAAGGGAACAGAGCAATGTCTGTTTTTGTTGTCTGTTACCTGGCAACAGTGTTCTTACAACTTAAAACATCTAACATTTAATTTCTTCTCTTTTTACCATGTTTACAATCAAATCAGAGGTTATCAGTTGGATTCATGAATTGCTGTTTATTGTCATTCTCCCACGCTGCCTTAAAATAATCAGTATCTATGTGTTAAATACCAAAAATGAATTTTAATTTGAGTTCTGTTCTGTTCTGAATCTGAGGTGGCAGGAGACCTGAAAGTTGGAAATAACAGCATGGTGGGAAACTTCCTATATTGTAGTTATGATGTTGGTCAGTCAGAGACGGGGATTTTTCATTCAGTCAGAGGTTAGGTAAACATTAAGCCTCTGGAACACAACTCTCTTTCTCTTTCGCTCTCACACACTTGCCAGTCACATTTTATGTGTGTTTGGCAGTCTTCATATGTGGGTAAACTCCATGTTTCCGCTGATTGCTGCTGTGGAGCTACTGGCCAGAGATTTTGTTTTGGCTGCAGATGGACGGTGTGAATTCCCTTCCAAACATAAAAAAAAACCTCTTTCACGCTGCCTTTAAGCTTTGCAGTGACGTATATTCAAATCTAATTTTCCTTGCTTCTATTTTGCTTTTTTGAATGTCCTATTCTGCCAATAGAGTGCAGTTATTTTGACTCCTTTTTCCACCTTCTGTCCTCCCTCACGGGCACTCTCTACTGAACGAAAGAGAACTTACATGAGAGCAAAGGATTGCGCAGGATCCAAACACAGCCTGCGGGGCATGTCTGCTTGGTGTTGTGCATGTGGGACTGTTGTCGTGTCAAAGTCCAGCAGATCTGTTCCCAGATTGCTTGGCTAAGTCTGAGGCCTATAAACCCACAGGTCAGTCCACCTCCGGTCGGAAAGTCCTCACATAAGTCCAGGCACCATGACTGAGCCATAAAAATGTCAGGACAAATTAGTAAGATTTACAGGAAGAGAAATATAAAACAGAAAGAAAATGCTTAAGAAAAATACTAATTGTAGTACTTTTATTTCAGACTGAAAGACAACAAGGAACACACACAGTCAGGTCATTTACATGAGCACTAAGACCGAATTACTAAAAATAATAGTAATATGGTCATAGTGCTCATGTTAAGTGGATTGAAATGACCAATACTCCTCTGTTACCATGTTTCTTATGCTGATGAATTTACAGCCTTAAGGCCCTTTCAGACACAACGCGACAACGGCACCACTGCGCTCTGAAACCCATTATTTCCAGTGGTTTGCACTGTGCCACAACGGCTTTTTGCTGCACTGAGCAAAGCGCACAAATACCCGCGTGGCCAATAGAATCGAGGCAGCCAGCCAGGCACAAAGGCAAAATGGAGGAAAAGCTAATAATGTGTGTGTCTGAATTCCCTGAATTGTACAACACAAGTTTACACATGTATCGAGACCTCGGGAGGAAAGCCCTATCTTGGAAACACGTTTCCAACCAAGCAGGTGGCAACAACAAAATGGCGTAGTCAAGCTAGAAGTTTTCAAAACTCTGCTTATTTTGCTCTGTCCTCAGCGACTTCCCCGAACACCTAGTCAGATGTGCACTGAACCCAGCTGCGAGTGCAGCGCAAATCGCGTTGTGTCTGTAAGGACCATTATAAGGAAATTGTATTTTTCAACCCGAGTCTTATTCCTATAAACGTGGCCATTCTGATTATGGGTCATGCTAAGTTTGCGTAAATGATAAAATGCGGACTCCTAAGGCTTCCCAAATAAACTTCAGTTTCACATAAATAATTACCAATTACCAACGAGTGCTACCCAAAGTAAACACGTGAACGTAGCCCCCTTGATTAGCTATTGTAGCTACCTGCATATGGATCTACTTCCAGGGCAACTTGCCAGCTAACAAAACTAGCTGGAAACTAGCAAGTAGTAGCAAATGAGAAAAGATTGTTTATGTTATTGTCCTCTCATGAAATTGAAGAAAAGTAAGTGCAAGTGGCTGGTTATCCAGCGGTCTATTATGAGGACGATGGTGAGTCATTTCACTTTGAAATGATCTGAACAAAAGTATGCAGACAAGGAGCCAAATCAAATAGAAGAGGAAAGATGAAGAATCGAGGCAGAGACAGAGGCAGCGAGCAGACTGTCCAGCAGAACAATGCGCCTCAAGAAAATGGTGGTTAGCTACAAAAGCTAATGCAGGGGTCTAATTTCTGTGTTTACTTTTGGTTGAACTTTAAAATGATTCATGTGAAATTGAAGAAAGCTTTAGGAGGCCCTGTGTAAAAAAGTTAGCTGTAGCCCGAATAGCTACAATTATTTCAATTCAATTCAGTTTTATTTATATAGCGCCATATCATAACAAAGTTATCTCAGGGCACTTTTTCTAGTAGAGCAGGTCTAGACCGACTCTTTATATTTACAGAGACCCAACAGTTCCCACCATGAGCAGCACTAGGCGACAGTGGCAAGGAAAAACTCCCTTTAACAGGTAGAAACCTCGAGCAGAACCAGAACCAGAACCAGGCTCTGGGTGGGCGGTCATCTGCCTCGACCGGTTGGGTTGAAGGGGGAGGGGGGAGCAGGAGAGAGAGAGCAGGAGGAAAGAGAACATACAGCAGCACAATACAGTTTCACACAGAGATGTAACGCAATGGCCGCGGCAATGGCATGGCTGTCAACACCAACAGAAACAATCCTAAGAGCAATATTACAGCAGCAGTACTAATAATAATAGCAACAGCAGCTGCAGCAGCGGGTGCAGAGGAGGAGCACAGGGGCAGCAGGCGGCCGCAACCATAGATCCAGACCCTACAGCTCCGGAGGCAAAAACACCTGCAGAAAGCAACAGAAGGAGAGAAAAAGGGGAGAGAAAGCACACAACTACGGGAAGAAGCTGAATTAGTAACAAGCATTGATGGGATATGAGGGCGTACAGATGGAGAGGAAGAGGAAGAGGAGGAGAGAGGAGCTCAGTGCATCATAGGAAGTCTCCCGGCAGTCTAGGCCTATAGCAGCATAACTAAGGGGTGGCTCAGGGCTCACCTGAGTCAGCCCTACTATAAGCTTTATCAAAGAGGAAAGTCTTAAGCCTACTCTTAAAATGTGAGGAGGTTGTCCGCCTCCCGTACACAAACTGGGATCTGGTTCCACAGGAGAGGAGCCTGATAGTTGAAGGCTCTGGCTCCCATTCTACTTTTAGAGACTCTAGGAACCACAAGGAACCCTGCATTCTGGGAGCGCAATGCTCTAGTGGGGTAATAGGGTACTATGAGCTCTTTAAGATATGATGGTGCCTGACCATTTAAGGCTTTGAAGGTGAGGAGAATGATTTTAAATTCTATTCTGGATTTTACAGGGAGCCAGTAGAGAAGCTAATATTGGAGAGATATGATCTCTTTTCCTGGTTCTTGTCAGTAAACGTGCCGCAGCATTCTGGATCAGCTGGAGAGTCTTAAGGGACTTATTGGGGCAGCCTGATAGTAGAGAGTTGCAATAGTCCAGCCTAGACGTAACAAATGCATGGACTAGTTTTTCTGCATCTGTTTGAGACAGGATGTGCCTGATTTTGCAATGTTACGTAAATGAAAAAAGGCAGTTCTTGAAGTTTGTTTTATGTGGGAGTTAAAGGACATATCCTGATCAAAGATAACTCCAAGATTCCTTACGGTGTCGCTGGAGGCCAGGGTAATGCCATCTAGAGAAACTATATCTTTAGATAATGTGTTTCGAAGGTGTTCGGGGCCAAGTACAATAACTTCGGTTTTGTCTGAGTTTAACATCAGAAAATTGCAGGTCATCCAGGTTTTTATGTCCTTCAGGCATGCTTGAAGTTTAGCTAATTGATTAGTTTCATCTGGCTTGATCGACAAATATAATTGGGTATCATCTGCATAACAATGAAAATTTATGGAGTGCTTCCTAATAATATTGCCCAAAGGAAGCATATACAAGGTGAACAGAATTGGTCCAAGCACAGAACCTTGTGGAACTCTGTGACTAACTTTGGTGTGCATAGAGGATTCATCATTAACATGTACAAACTGATATCGATCTGATAAATAGGATTTAAACCAGCTTAGTGCGGTGCCTTCAATGCCAATTAAATGTTCTAGTCTCTGTAATAGAATGTGATGGTCAATGGTATCAAATGCGGCACTAAGATCTAGTAAGACAAGTACAGAGACAAGTCCTTTGTCAGATGCAATTAGAAGGTCATTTGTAACTTTCACTAGTGCTGTCTCTGTGCTATGATGCATTCTAAATCCTGACTGAAAATCCTCAAACAGCTTATTGTTGTG
>VMKM01004256.1:0-19802 GCA_008360985.2 Macquaria ambigua | reverse complement strand
TAGCTATCTTTAACCCCTTGGGATCACTGTGTAGGACATGAACATGTGATGAACGTCTTTTAGCTCATCACGGTCAATTTCCTGTAAAAGGAATCCACACAGTATACAAACTATCTCCGTCTGAAGTAAACAGAGCTGTGAGCGTCTCACCGTCAGTAGAAAGGCGACTGGGAGCTGATGTAGAGCCTCTGTGTTTGGGAGGCGGAGGAGGCGAGCGAGGACAGAGACGAGAGAGGAGAGAGGGGGAAGGGGGCGGGCGGGGGAGGAGGAGGAGGAGGAGGAAGGCAGGAGGCGAAGGCTCTGCCGCCGCAGGTCAGCAACCCGGGACTGGTGGCGGAGGGGGGGACAGCGAGCGGAGGAGAGGGGCTGCTGGGAGAATCACAGGAAGCAGCTCTGCTCAGGAAGGACGAGTCTGGAGGAGAGGAAGCAGAGGGGAGAGGGGGAGAGAGGGGAGGAGACAGAGAGGGGGAGAGAGGGAGAGTCCAGGAATTTTGTTATCAGAGAACCAGCTCGTCAAAGTCAAATATTTAGCTCCACAAATACACTTTGCCTGAGAAGACAAGCTGAGGGGAGTCAGCGTTGTGTATCGCTCTGACTGATTGTTTTAAAGTTTACAAAACTGAACCGCCTCCAACCTAAATCCTAACTGGAGATAATCATGTGGTTTATGGAGCACGTTGGCAGCTCAAAAACTAAGGTCACAATAAAGATTCAATTAAGGGATAAAAGTGCTTCCTGGTTAGCTAAACACACAAGCTAGCTAGCAGGTAATAAACAGGTCTCATTTCTACTCTATCTGGAGGGAATCATCATCTGCAGCGCTGTAATTTACTGTCTTCTCTTTGACCGATGTTCAATTCTAGCGTCTCTTTAAGAGGATATAAACAAAGTTGTCAGAACAGCCTTCACCAATAGAGTTCTGCAGGATTGAGTCCTAAAACCCTGAAGTGAGTTAGCATGTTAGCATGTTAGCTCTTCCTGTTCCCTCGTCTGGAAGTCAGTGGGTTTCTTGAATGGGTTTTTGGTTCGATGCCTGAAATAAGGTCTGTGGTTAACACAAGCGTTTTGTTCTGCGACATAAAACCCGTCAGTAAATACTCCACTGGTGAGTTTTGAAGCTTTTCCGTGTGTTAAAAAAGGCGGTTGCTAACAAGTGTCTAAATGAGACTACAGAGGTTGTCGGGGACATTAAACGTCATCACGCCGAACACACAAACTCATCTACTCACTCGTCCGCCTTTACAGCCTCGTTGGGTTTATACTGCAAACTGTTCTAACTCAAACTTTCCCAAAGGCTTTTGTAGAAGAGGTCACTCTATAAGGTGGGGCAGCCACCACCACTCGCTTGCTGTGAGTACAGGATAATAACTGAAGGAAAGTGTATCAACATTTTATCAACTCAGATCTTCTCTCATCTGGACAAAGGACAATGTTTAGAGAGACTTCAGTAAGAAAAGCAACATGAAACTATAAAAGTGAGGAGGCCCTTCTGCAGATTCACTCATTTTAGGTGGCGATTATCACAAAAATACTCTACGTGAGATCCTGCAGGGGTCTGCAGTGACAGGACGAAGAGGGTAAAGACAGCAGAGGGGAGAGAAAGGGGAAGGATAGGAGATATGGAGGAGGAGAAAGGGGAGACGCTCTGTATCTTGTGGGTTGAGCTCCATCACTGGCAGAGATATTCAGGTCCCCCTGGAGCTGCGAGCATAATTAAATATGGATGCAGTGCGAGAGAGTTTGATTAAAAGCGTCCACCACAGGGCGGACTTCCAGTAGCGCAGGCACTCCCGACTTTCCTCTTCACGTTTTTAAAGTAACATCTCGTGTCCTAAAAAATATCTTTAATTGCGTTTGCGTTGGCTGGTGATTGGTGCTTCAGACCGCAGGGACCTGAGAGAGCTGCAGCGACACAAACCTGCTGCCTGCAAGTCAATTAAGAAAAAGCATTTTAACTCTGAATCATATTTCAGCCTCTTTGTGCTCTAAAACGCCCCATTTTCTCCCTCCTTCTCCATGTGGCTCTCATTTCCTCTCTATACTGATGGGAAGACTTCTTTTGAGTCCCACTTTTTACTGCACGGATGGTTGGATTGATGCTGCACTTAAGCTTCGACCCCAAGAGACACATTTAGTACTCGAGTTCTGCTCTAGTTTCAGAGGGAAGGTCTTTAGCACAGAGCAGCTGTGTGTTACAAGGAAGGCATGATGGAGGATTGTTGGAATATCTCTGTAATAATAATAACAATAATAATAATAATGGCACTATGGAGCGTCCGTCACGATTATCTGTCTGCCACAGCTGTCATATTTCTGCACAGAAGTCTGGATCAACACTGCAGAACAGATAGTAAAACATGCTGCATTAAACGGTGCAGTTCAGGAGTTCTTGGACAAAATGTAGATGTTATAAAGTTACCATCTGGTCAATCTGTGGGATGTTTTGTCTGAGCTACGGGGTCAATTCAGTGTGACCTACACTTTCTGAGGATCATTATCTCTGATGTCCACTGCGAATAAACGCTGATAAATCTACTTAGAAATAAGAGAACAAAGAGGCTGCATAAGTTGCCTGAGAATCCTCCTGTTTCTAATTTTTCTTCAGTATCACAGTAATCCAGTGATAGCTGTCTGTACATCCATGGTTCGCTGCAGACAGGAGCTGCTAACAGTTAATTCGGCATATTTTTAATGGAGCCAAAATGTTAACAAATACAGGCTAAAAAGTATCGACCTGCAGCTGACATTACAACAGCACATCTGATGAGCTTTTACGGGGTCTTGCTCTCCTGATGGCTTTCATTTTTCAGAGAAACAGGAGGTCATTGTGACTGTGATTATTACTGGGGTGGGGGGGTGAAAAATACATACCCACATACAACACGGGATAAAAAATACTGACCAATGCAGGTAATGTTAAAATCACCCCGACTCCCCCAGAGACATGAGTCCAGTCTGAATGGGACTTCAGTGTGGAGGTCTTAGAGTACAGATCACAGAAGGCGAGTGGACTGGAAGTTGTTTTCTTCTAGAACATCCTGAAACCACTTTGGGTAAAACTAATTTTAACGTTCAGCATTTAACAACTCTGATGCTCTAAATGTGAGTGACTTCGATTTTGACTTTCCAGCCGCATGCTGTCACTCTGCAGGTGATGCTTATTTTCAAATATCTCATTCTGAACAGAACTCCTCAAAGCGAACAACATGTTGCTCCTGCAGCCGGGGCTCTGAGAGACGCCGGCGCAGGCAGAGCTGTGATTGGCTCAGAGGGAGCTCCAGATGGCACGAGTTCAGACTCTGACAGCTGCTGCGACACAGTTCAGACAATACTCAACATAACGTGGCTGCCAAACCAGTCCCTTTCTCTCATATCGGCTCTGAAGTTTTCTTTTCTGGGATTCAAATATTCCTGCGGCTTTCAGGTGACCTGGTAATTAGAGAAAGTGTGATGCCTTCAGGGTCCTGAAGTTATGAAAACTTCTCTCACTGCCTCTCATGAGCTCTAACTAGAATAAAAGGAGGAACAGAGTTTCCTCCTCTCATGTATTATTTTAGCTCTGTGGTGTCCAACCCAGTTAAACAATGTAAATGTAAAACAGCTGAAGAAGAGGAAACGATAAGGTGAATCTGAAAAAATGATGGTGGTTAGATGAAGACTGTAAAAAGTAATAATCCACACACAGATGATTGTGCTGCTTTAGCTCCAGGCTGCTGAAACAAGTTCTGCTGGCCCTGCTGTATGAATACAAATGGGAGTGTTTTAAAATGCATGAATAAAGTGATGGGATGTCTCCCTGTGCTATCTGCTGCACTGTTTCTGTGGACATCCCATAAAACCTCTCATAAAACATGAGAGGGTCTCATTTTATTGCACCAACAGAAGTTGAATTTACTACGCCTCTGCAGCAGTGTCAACAACATAAACTCCAGCTTTTACTGTATTTGGAGATTAAACTAAACTCTGAATTGATACTCGCAGAGTCGCTAACAGGCTGTTAAATCAAGAGGAGTTCTGCGGAGGAGAAAACTTTAACTTTTCAAGTTTTTGTAATGAAAGCTCCTGGGGAACCAATCAAAAACACATCGCCTCCAATACAGACCGAGTGACTCAACTAAACTGCATCATTTCTTCTGCTTGTTGTGCCTCTTTCTCAACACTTCTTCTTCCCTCTTTCACTCTGCTGCACTTTAAAATGGCTGGCAGTGAAAACTCCTCCCGTCCTTTTTAATGCGACACACACTGACGACATTGTGTAGCATCCTTTAAACGACAGCCGCAGCGCTCTGACCGAACTAACTTCACTTCAATTAATTGACTGAATTCCTTCATACAGGTTGTTGCAACCCCTTCAAAAGTACAGAATAAAAGAATCATTCAACCTAGCGTTTTAGCAAACAAAACAGGAACTAATAGTCTTCATTTTCTGTGTGAAGCATTAATCAGAGCTCCACAGAGAGGATGGAGAATCTTGTGGTACACCGGTGTATTTATTAAGCTATCGTTTCATTAATTAAGACAATGAATCGTCATATTGATTTCCGGTGATGTCGCCTGGCCCTAATGTGTCCTCACCCTGAGCCAACGCTGACGTCTCAACAAAGCTAAAGTTAGCTCACTTTGGACGAGGAAAAGCAACAGTTTTTTAAGGGTTTACCTCAGTTTGCTGCTTTACTACCCGAGTATCTAAACATGAGATCCAGCAGGATCCTGTGATTTGCCCGGGTGGAGTTTCTGCTGCTAATCATCATCACTTTCATGTGAAGACACAACATGGAAGACAAACGTGTAGGTGTGGCTGCCGTTTGCTCTGCAGCTTTAAACTCATTCTTCCACACTGAGAGAGACAAACTTGGAAACCTTGTTAGCAAAAGTTTGCAGTTACCGACTTTAACTTCTGATTTGAAATGTAAAATTATGTGAAGGTTGGAAGCAGGAGAATCCTGAGCGAGCGTGTTAAGCTGCTCTGTCATATGAAGCCATACAGCGGCGGCCGCCTCACCTCGGCCTCCGCTGACAGCCCTGCTGGTTTATTCATGCGCCGTCTGTAAACAGTGTTTATACATACAGCAGGTAAACAGCCAGGACTCATCATACAACTGTATGTGAAATGTCAGCAGCGTCTGGATGCTAGTGAACACCCCACACACCATGTGCATGCTGAGCTGGATTTATGTCTTTGCAGTGTGCGTGTGTGTGTGTGCGTGTGTTTGTGTGTGTGTGTGTGTGAGTGAGTGTGTTGAACAGTACCCAGGTTCCACAGGGTGGTCTGTGCAGCCAGCTCTTTGGCATCATCCAGCACCACACACAGCTTGTCTGGGATGTAGGTGCTTTGTGTTGACGGGATCACCACCTGCAAACACACACACACACACACACACACACACACACACACACACACACATTGATTGCTAATATTTATTTACTCCATGTCTTCTGTTATTATTCTGTTATTTATTTCTGGCAGATTTCCATTGAAAAGACTGTACAGTGAAGTTAAGTAAACTGAGGTGGCGTGACATGAGATGAAGTGAAGTAAAGGTGAAGGTGAGGTGAAATGGGGTGAAGTAAAGGTGAGGTAAAGTAAGGTGAATTAGGGTAAAGTGACGTGAAGTTGTTGAAGTGAAGATGAAATAAAGAAAGGTAAGGTGAAGTGAGATTAAGTTACTTGAAGTGAAGTGAGGTAAATTGAAGTGATTGCACTCTATGTCTCCTGACATAGAAAATGACCTCCTCATAACCTCGTTTGTTTGCAGAACATTGGTCTGTTGTTGCACACAAGTGGCAGTTAAAATTGTATAATTTATGTATTGGCATTGGTGTGGAGACCTTGTAGAGGAGCAGCAGTTTTCCATCCTGTCCAGGTGTGGAGTACAGGTGGTACTCGGGCTGTGACCAGTAGTTTTTGCGGCAGTACAAGTCGAGCAGGCTGACGGCAGAGCCGATCTGACCCTGCTTCAGTGACAGCAGGGTGGTGGGGGTGAGGGGAGTGCCAGGAAACAGGGGGAACACACACCTGTCTGGGTCCTCTGGTGATAGAGAGACAAACAGGATTAGCATTAGCGCTCATTAAACCAGACATGCTGACTAACACCTAGTCTAAAGATAGCAGAATTTAGCTCTAAAATAGCCAGAATCTGCACTGTCAGGACGAACAAACAGGCCTCTGACTCTGCACACAAGCTGCCACATTACTGCTGTGCACTCAGACTCAGAAACACACTTAAATCAAAACAAAACAGACTTGAAGCCTAAAAAGTGCTCGGGGTGACAGTTAGACTTACGAAGAGGCCAGTGTAGACAGCAGCACTGATTAAAACTCAAGTGTTTCACAAGTTCACTACTTAGTTACTAAGTAGAACAACTGTACAAAGACTATTAGCCAAGAACCATCTGTATAACAGGCTGTGTTTATAATGTGACCAAACAATCGATTATTCATTCATCCAGCAGGAACAACAAACACTCTCTAGTTCCTGCTTTTCCAAGAAGATTGGATTTTCTGCTTTTCTGTTTATATGATAGAAAATTAAATATCTTTGGGTTTTGGATCGACTGGAGCAAACAACTGAGAGTTCAAGCCACGATGAAAATAAATGCAAACTAACAGCCCGGGTTAACAGCCAGCCAATTAACCAGTCATGAAATAATATACAATATTCCTGTGGCTAATCACACAAATAATCTATAGATTCATTAATAACTAAAACAACCATTAGTTAAAACCCTGGATTCAGTATTCTTAAGTTGTATCTCATTACCACTATTTTGGCAGATAAATGTAAAACTGATTAATGTTTTTAAAAAAGATTTGAGTGGTGTTGCTGAGGTGGCCTCCGCTCAACTTGCGTCTGATTGGCTGGTGAGGCTGCTCACTGTACACTCTGCCAGTGGTAAGTAACTTTTCTTCTACTAAATGCTTCAAAACTCTTCAACTGAAACTTTATGGACACGCTCTGTGTAATTGAGTCTAATAACCAACATGTTTTACTGCACCTCAGTTCATTAAAACTGTTATCTGATGGAAACGAGAGCTTCAGCAGCAGAACACGACGCCCATCAGCACTTATCTCTTCATTAACAGCAGCGGTCATAAAATGTGACTGAGTCAGCTCTGCGCTCTCTATCTGTCCAACTTTGTGTCTCCATTTAACTCTCCCTCTCTGAAATACGGCTCCATCACCCCAAAGTCTCTCCAAGTCTTCATGTTGTGGAAATATTTAAATAGTTTCAGATTCAAGTTGGCGAAAAACAGCTTTTGTTGAATAATAAATGACGAGTAATCCTGGTAAAACAACCTCAGCGTGAAATATCACCAGCGCTGGCTGTCAGTAAACAAAGACATGAAACATATCCAGTTATGCTAATGATCATTAAATAAGCTGGGGAGGGCATTAATTAGCAAATTCTTCTGTGTCAACATCCTCGTCTTAGACACATAATATGAACTTTATCTTAAAGTAACTCCAACAAACTCTGGTTTTCATGATTAAATGTAAATGTTTTCTGCTCTGTTTGCTTTAATTTATGGAAATAAAACATGAACATGAATTAACATTTCAACAGAAAGGCTTCACGGCACTTTCACCACCAATGAATCACCGTCACACTAAGTGTGGTACGTTTTTATAATTATAAATAAACAGCTGAGATGACTGATGAGGCCTTTATATCCCACTGCAACATTTCATGTTACTGAAACTACACCACATTTCCCAGAATCCCTGTTTCTTCCTGCCCTTTTACGTTTCGTGTTAATGTTTTTAAACAAATATTATCGGCCGATATAAGATTATCTGATTTTTAACCCTAACTTTCAAATATCTCAAACATCCTATTTTTTACTGTTTCCCAAAAGAGGAAATTGTCATGGATTAAAGGACCTGCTGCATAGAAAACAAACATTTTACAGACTAAATAATTAATAGATTAATCGAGGAAATAAGTGGCAGATTAATTGATAATGAAAATAATTGTTAGTTGCAGCCTTAAAGAAATCAATGTGACTGCATTAAAGCAGGAGGTCTTCGTTTGCATAATCATATATATATATATATATATATATATCAATTATTATTATTACTGACATAACCTTTTAGCTCAGGTTGTACAGATTTTCGGGAGATGAAGCATTTGAAGATAATCTAGGAAATGACATCACAATAAGCAAAAATACCAACGTAGGCACTGGCAGAGATCAAAGGGTTAATGACTAATAACTACAGTCATTATTGTGGCAACTGATTCACGTGGAGCTGAACATTAAATTAAACTTAAATATCTTCTCTCTCCCTCCATCTATCTGTCAGCTCCCCCTCTCCTCTGAATCTCTTCCACCCTTTCCTGTCTCTGTCCGTCTCTCCTCATCTGAATCTCTTTGTCAATCTTAAATCTCTTCCCTCCACAATGTATCCAACTCTCAAAGTGAATCTTTAATTCCTCTTTAAGTCTCTCTCTCATCTACCCATATACTTCTCCCTCCCTCTCTCTCTTTCTCGTAGTAGTACAAGTAGCGGCTTACTGCTACGACATCTCTGCTCTCATAAATATTTCACAGTCCATTTGTGGGAGAGTTAACGCTAAAACTTTTCTCATTTTCAGAGATTTCTGCGGGCGTCAGGAAACTGGGCTTTTTGCTTCATCACCGGATTATTATCACGGCTGTGTCAATATATACGAGGGCGACTTCTGATGAATGCGGTTTGTAATGGACGAGACGACACCTGATCCTGATACCAGATAAAAGCCGACAAATCATCATGTTGAATCAAACAGAAGGATTTTACAGGCAGTCAGAGAGCCAGTGTGCATGCATTATTATAGTGCTGCAGCTCATTAGAGTTCATGTACAAGCACATTGTTCACACTCTCCTGAGGACATGTGATATTGATTCTTTGGGCTGGAGGCAGAAAAACGTCTTGGCTGAGAGAGAAGGTACAAGTGGACAATATATCATGACATGGTATTGTGATATTACACACACAATAAACCTCCTCTTCCTCACCTCCTGCTCCTCCTGTGTAGAAGGGGCTCCCCAGGCGAGTTTGCAGGGATACTGTTCTCAGCGGAGAGCATCCATCCATAGCTCCGCCCATCATCCCTACGTCTCCCCTGTGCAGGACGAACGTCCCGTTCCCTCCTGCTGCTGCATTGTTTCCCAGGTACCCCCTGCTGCTGTGCCTCCTCCCGACCAAACTCCCGTCTTTGATCCCGGCCGGCTTGGCCAGCGTCACCTCCACGCTGGCTCCGTCGATCAGGGCTCCGTTCATGAGGTTCAGCGCAGTGACGGCATCGTCGCGGCAGCGGTAATGAACGAAGGCGTAGTCGGTGAGCTTCTTGACTCGCTCCACAGAGCCCGGCTTAAAGCGGGAGAACTCCTGACGAAGAGTTTCTTCAGTGGTGCTCAGCATCAGGTTACGCACCTGGAACACAAACACACAAACACTTCCTTGATTGTGTGTAAACCTCCACCTTTAAGTCTTCTAGTAAGTTTAAATCCAAATAACTTCCAGGTATCTTTTGGCTTTTTGCCTGGTTTTCACTTCCTCTATTTACAGTCATTACAGGTGTCTCCTGTAGGTGTGTCATACATTGATATTTTTCTAAATAAAAGGCATGTCAGTGGTCCTGTACACGTTTTAAGTCTTAATAGTTTTAGTGAAACAGCTGCAGGTTGGATTGCCATGATACTTGGTTCAGACCTTCGTGTTCCCTTCAGGGTGAATTGTAATAACTTTGGGGATCCTCTGACTTTTCCTCTAACACTATCATCAGGGAGCATGACGATGAAATGTGAGTGATTTTCTATTCAATCTAATCAGACTGTTTGATTTGAGTCGTTTTTAGAGGCCTGAAGAGGTAAAACTACACAATCTTTGCAAAGACAAAAGATAAAACTGGAGAAAAGTCTGAAAAATAAACATCATTTTGTGTGTCAGGATTTAAATGGTATTATTTCCTGCCCCAGAAATCATCTTGTGAGCCCTTGTGGGGGTCCTGACCCGCACGTTGGAAACCACTGTCTTAGCTAACCTGGCTAAAATGTCTGACTGCTCGTGTTTCTGACTTCTTTTTGGTAATGTCAGCCACTTCCCAGATTTTCAGCAGTCCCTTACAATGATATCATTACTGACATGAATGACAAACAGCGCTGTGAAAATAAAAACTGGAATTCTCCTGAAAGTGCAATGACTTACAGGAGAATTACAGCAAACAAATGGGCTGATAGATGAAAAATCTCCTTTAAACCAGAGAAAGTTGTAGTTATTCTCAGTACACACACACACACACCTCTGGGCCTCCCCTGCTAAAAATACTTTCCCTCACACGACTGGAAGGGGCTTCTGGGTTCGCATTTGTTGGCCTCAGATCACATCCCAGACTTTCAGTGTAAAAGCCTCCACAGTAATTGATCCCCTGGAGGGGGAGCAGCTCCTGCGAGCCTCCTCCCTGCTGCTGAATATTTCAGAGGCCTCTTCCCTAAAACCCTGACCTTTGGCTGCAGAGCTGCACGGGAGCGGACAGGAGCTGACCTTTGTATTTGGAGAGATCCTGAACTAAAGGCTTTACAGAGTTTCTAACACTGTGGGCTGAAGTGGATTTTTAGCACACACCTTCAACACTGAGACTCAGTTTATCAATAAAGTATCTCAACTATATAATCCTGCTCTGACCTGCAGTCACCTCATCTGTGTCTGTTACAATGTAAGCATCCTCTGATATTCATCTTTATAGAGCAAACACATAAAAAGCTAAATCAAACACACACGTACATAAAGCACTCTGACGCGCTGCATGACCTCCTCGTCCACGTCTTTCTCCGGCTCGGCCCAGTCCACCTGGATGGAGTGACCCCACAGCTGTAAGGTTCCTGTAAACACAGCAGGTCACATACAGACAATACACCGTCACATTTCATCTGTCATACACAACTGGATCCCTGTTTCTGCTGTACTGTGGGTGGGAGATTACACAGGAGCTTATATGTAATATTGACATTCATCATGTCGGCTTTTCAGAGAAACTGTTCAGGTCTTATAGTGAAGGCAGGCCACCTCACCTCAAATAGAAACCGCCTCCACTGTTGTGAAGATGAAGATGAATGAATAGAATATAAAATGAAACATTAACCTTCTGGGAAAAAAGAGCAGAGGTCGGTTTTCTCAAAAATAACCAGAATACATCTGAAAGTTTCATTTCAGAAGTCACAGAATTAATAATTAGCTACAGCTGATAGTGAAAGAAACCCACTGAGCAGTTTCAGCTTTTCCTTCTTCTCCACATCCTGACGCTCTGCTCTGAATAATTACTGCAAAGCAAACACACAATGTGATTGATCAATCAGACAGACACACTCAGAGATGATGGTCTGAACAGCCAGCTCACTCCTTAATCTGTCTTAAAAGTAAAGTCAGGTTTGGTTCCTCCTGTTCATTAACAGATCCCTTAGTAACATGCTTCCTGTAGAAGTGATGGAGGACAAAAGTCGACGTTCTGTGTAAAAGTATATTCCAAAGTTTATCTAAAGCTGATACGAGGCTACGAAGTTAAACAAATCGCGTGGGTATCTTCCAAAGTTACAGCCTTTTAAGGTTCCTATCCCTCCACTGCAGCTCCGCATGGAAACACAAAGAGGGAATTTTATACCAACAAGTTGATTTGTCTGACACAGATTGCTGAAGCCTCGTTTCAGCTTCAGATAAAGTTTGGAAAATGTTTTTGCACAGGAGCAGGACTGTGGATTTTGTTCCTTCACTTCCCTTGAAAGCACATTAGTAAGGGACCCTTTAATGGCCAGTGTGAACAGGAGGAACGACAATTTAAAATGTGATGTAGCACACCTGCTTGTTTTCCCAGAGTCTAATGTATTTCATAAAAGTGTAATAATTTCCTCTGACATCAGTAAAAGCGGCTCCTCCACTATAAAGTGCTGCAGGAGACCCTGAAGAGGCCCCTGTAGTTCCTGGGCCACTGGAAAGCACCACACCTGGATCTAAATTACATGTAGTGTCTGATTCCTCCGGTGGAAACGCAGGTAAGGGTCCTGAGTGTGTGAAAAGGTTCCTGAGATGGGCTTTAAATTGATCAGAAGAGGGGGGAGCTGCTGTTTGTAGGTAAAATAACCGGACGGGAAAGTGTGTTTGTGTGTAATCCAGTGAATCAAGCACATGACAAATCAATGTACTACAGTCCAATACTGCCTTACAGCAGCAGTCCTGCTCATTGATCTATACCAATCCCCACGATGGACTCACAGTACAGACCACAGACTCTCCAATAGAAGTGGTTTATAATATCACCTCCTACATCTCTGCTTTAACTGGGCCACAGAGATGAGTGACACTGCAGAGACAGCAGCCTCGTCCTGCTGCACTCAGCATGTGGCTGATGAGCTTCACTAATGAACCTAATGAACATTTAGGTTCATGAAGTGGTCAAAGTGGTGAAAACTGCTCTCCATCAGTGTGTGTGTGTGAGCCCAAAGGGTGATACAGGGTTGAGTGCATGTCTGTATGCTGAAAAAGTCTAAAACTAATAATCCAACAGACCTGCAATAAATCCTCCTTCATGAAGGTTATAACGTTAGTTTGAGCCAGGTGTTCCTAATAAACTGGCACCTGAGCGTACCTGAAGTCACTGTTCTGTGTTCTGCCTCCCTCTGCTGGACAAAGACAGGAAGTGACCCAGAGTCACATGCAAGAAGAAGAGCAACAGAGAGGAGACAGCTGTGTTTCCTGTCATGAAGAAGAGCTCAGACAGAGTGAGGAGGTGCATGCAGAGAGTCAGACAGAGTGAGGAGGTGCATGCAGAGAGTCAGACAGAGTGAGGAGGTGCATGCAGAGAGTCAGACTGAGTGAGGAGGTGCATGCAGAGAGTCAGACAGGGTGAGGAGGTGCATGCAGAGAGTCAGAGTGAGTGAAGAGGTGCATGCAGAGAGTCAGAGTGAGTGAAGAGGTGCATGCAGAGAGTCAGACTGAGTGAGGAGGTGCATGCAGAGAGTCAGACTGAGTGAGGAGGTGCATGCAGAGAGTCAGAGTGAGTGAAGAGGTGCATGCAGAGAGTCAGACAGGGTGAGGAGGTGCATGCAGAGAGTCAGAGTGAGTGAAGAGGTGCATGCAGAGAGTCAGACAGGGTGAGGAGGTGCATGCAGGGAGTCAGACAGGGTGAGGAGGTGCATGCAGAGAGTCAGAGTGAGTACCGGGTATCAGCCTCCTCCTGGCCATGGCTGCCGCTTTGTGGGACTCGTACTCCACAAAGGCAAAACCACGGTTTCTGCTCTTATCTGTGGAGCTGGGATACACAATCACATCCACCACCCCTTCTGTCACCTGGGAGACACACACACACACACACACACACACACAGATATGAGCAAGGAGAGGGCGGAAATGTGGAGGCAGATAAGAAAACACACAACAGTCAACAGTAACATCTGCTGTTGATGTGAATGATTACTGTGACCTGAAACACCACATGTTGTTGTTGTTGTTGTTGTTTACTTGTTGTTAAAGTACTTTTGTCTACTTTTTGGCCAAATGTTTTTGGACACTAACCTTCGAGCACTTTAGTTAGGGGCTTAGTTCCATTTAATCTTAATGCTAAAGCATATAATGATATTTTAGACAACAGTGTTCTTCCAGCTTTGTGTCAACAGTTTGTGTTTTACAGTTTCAACAAAAAGCAACAAAGCAGCTCCATAAAAAACTGGTTCGGTGTGGAAGAGCTGAACTGGTCTGCACAGATCCCTGACCTCAAGCCCCCCCAGCACCTTCTGGGATGAACTGGAGCACCAGTTGTTCCCATTTAGATATTTTTCTGTCTCTCTTGTCAGAAAACTGGTATGAAATTTGAATGCTATGTTGACCAGAAGTCAGTACCAAGCTGCTGAGCTGCTGATAAAATCATTACTTCATGATCCCGACAGACAAAATAAACAAAAATACAGGTGAATAACCAATGAGAAACAAAAGCTTATCATGTTCGTACGGCCACAAAGCATCTGTCACCTTAAACACAAAACATGTTGGCAAAACAACTCTTAACACTTACTAAAGTGTCCACATACTTTTGGCCAACATATATCCATCCATTGTTTTAGCCAACCTGTTTTTGCCCAAGTTTTGAACATCATTCCAGTTTTCAAAAGATTATTCAAACAACGTGACTGAACTTTTTTCCAAAAGTGAATTGAAGGCGACGCAGATTAAAAATTAATTTATTTTCCCGTGGTTTTCTCGCCTGTAGGAGCTCTTAATTTGGTATCTTGGGGAAGTACAAAGGCAGAGCCACCTCCACCCAATTAGTTTACTCCACATATAAATCACTTGACTCTACAGCCTTCCTGCAGTTTGAGCAATTCTTCCAAAACTTGAATCCAGTGTTTTATTCACTCTCTCTCCATCCACTCTTTCCTCACAGTCCTGGTTATATAAAAAGATGCTTATTGTTGTTTGTTTTCTCCATGCGTGTGTGTGTGTGTATGTGCGCGCGCGCGCATGCATACCTTCTTCATCTCCTCCATGATCTCGTCCTTCCTCTTGTCTTTGGGGATGGAGCCGATGAAGAGGCGGCAGTTGTCCAGACTCACACACACTCCGATGAATTTCCCCGGACGGATCTCGTAGTTGTCCAACATCTGGATGGCTCTCTGAGCCGCTTCTCTGGATCAATCAGCACCAATACTTCATTATTAATCAGAATAATCATTCATCACCCTCTGATGGATGATCAACGTTTTACTTTTTTAATGCAGAATAATGATAGATGATTCCCTCCGCTCACTCACTCCAGTTCACCTTTTTCAAAATAATCTCAGTTTATAATCCACATTTTCAGGATCAGAAGACTTTGGAATAATTAGTTCACAGATTCCAGATTGGAAATTCTGCATCATTGATCATCGTCATGTGATGAGCTGCAGCCGTCCTCTATTCTGTCATTTAAACTGCTGATTATGTAAATATGTTTTGGTTGGAACATTCACCTAATCAGGTTTTTACAGGTTAATGTTTGATGTGTTTGAACAGCTGTTTGTGACAAGAAGAAAATTGAAATTTCTATTACATCTCATAAATGTTATTTTGAATTCATAATATATATTGATTACAGTGACAGGCCTCAGCCTACTGTCTGTCTGTTCTGGGCTCCTGTATATGATGTTCTGTGACTACATGAAACTGTGTATTTTACGGGCCAACACACAGAGAGAAAGGCACACAGTCACCTGTTGGTGTACATGACGAAGGCGTAGCCGCGGTTCTCTCCGCTGAACTCCATCATCAGCCTGAACTCGTAGATCCTGCCGGCTCTCTCAAACAGAGGCACCAGCTCGTCTTCGTACATGTCTCTGGGAATCTTCCCCACGAACACCTCGCAGCCCCGCGGGGGGGGTGGGCCCTCCCAACCTGCGGCACCGAAACACACTATCAATGTCGGGGTTTTAATGGAGCTGATCCCAGTCCAGACCGGCGGGTAGACACACAACAGGCCGAAGGTCGGAGCCGAACTTCTGAATCATCGACACCAAACTACATTTACTCACATCACAATTATCAATAGTTAGAAACACCTCGATATCTAATCAGAAGTTCAACCAGCCGACAGCCCAGTATGTTTTACTGGTGCTACTATAATATGACAGAGGAAATATATACACTGAAAATAATTAATTGATACTGAGGTCAATCTAATTGTCTCACAGCAGCGGGCTCTATGTGTGCAGTTTCTCTAACCCTGTTGGTTTCTTGTTGTGTCTGGCCTTGTCTTGAATTAATAGGTTTTAATGAGGATGTGTTAATTATAATTATACTCACGCCTCAGGTCCTCTTTTAACACATCACACAGATCACTGGGGGTTTATGCAATCAAGGAACATCTTATTTATTTCTTATTAATCCCTTAAATGCAGCACGATCTCCCAACAGGCGACTTGAGTCAGACGTTCATCAGTCGACTGGCTGAAAATCAGATTACTGTACATACACACTCCTCATCTCCTGAGTATTATTTTACACACATACATGTTGGTTTTTATATATTATATTATAATTTATTGAATTATAGAACATAAAAACAGAAATGTCCTAAACACCAAGAGCTCCCACAAACTGCCACCGGAACCTGCTTCCAGCAAGAACATACAAGGTGGTTCTTCACCAGAGAGCAAGACGATCACAAAGGGACAAAACAAACAGGGACACATATAAGACAAACAACAAAGGAGGTGAGGAGTAAGACCACGACACAACAAACTGACACTTTTATCTTCATCTTTGAACACACACCTGGTGGGGGTCCACCGTACTTCCTCTGCCCATTCTCCTGCAACATGTTGTAGCCCGTCTTCTCCATCAGATCCAGCAGAGCCATCTCTTTGGCGCAGGACGCCTTGAACTCGTCCTCGCCCACCAGCGGGCTGACTTTCCCAGAGTCTCCGTCCATGTCTCCGTCAGACTTTTTGTCGCCGTCTGTCCAACAAATATTACAGTCAACTTCAACATTCAGGTCATCATGTGATGATGAAGTACAGCTCAGGTGGGAAGAAATACTTAGCTGGTACATGAAAGACAATCTCTGAATTTAATGACAAAAAAAAGTGTTGAAAACTGATCAAGTTAACCCAATGGATTAGGCTACTTTTATAACTTAATATCTTAATATGTAATCTGACTTTCTGACAATTGATCAGGTGTAAAACAAACTCAGCACATTAAAGCTTCCAAATATTTGCTTTTACTGTAACATGTAAGTTTCAGCGTTGCCTGGGTTCCTCCTGCTATTTAAGAGTAATTTCATCCAGATAAAAGAGCATCCAACATAACTGTATTTCAACCATATTTAAGCCCAAAAAATGACCTCACTTTAAAAAAAGAGTGCAGAAACATAATAAATTCTGCATTATATGCCACACAACTATTTTCACTGCAACAACCAAAACCTGCCATGACTAACTTCAGTATAAACTAAAAAACCTGCTTTAATTTCACATTTTAGGCATGTTTTAAAACCCTTTTTATATATGATTTATAAGGAGCAGTGCAGCTTAATTTACCTGACACACAGTCTCACCACAGACAAACAGTTAAATAATTATCATATGATTTTAATTCCCTGGCATTATGTAAATCATACATTCACATTAACCAACTTAAGTTAAAACTGTGGTAATGCTAACTAGTTTTATTTTTAGTTGCAAAAGCTTTTTTTCCCCCAAAGAACCCAATCTGAAATGTATTTTCTTGTTAGCCAATGCTAGCTAACTGGCTAGCTTTTAGTAATTTAAAAAAATCTTTTTTTATTCATTTGGCCAATGCAAACAGTGCAAAGGGAGAAATAAATTATCAAAACACTCATCCTAATGTTTGCTTTACTTTAATAAGATTTTAAAACATTTAAATTGAAGATAAAGCTAGATTAAACTACTCTTCAATATGCCGTTAGCTAGCTAGCTGGTTAGCTTTTACTAATGTGTCTCTTTTTTATTTGGCCAATGATAACAGCAAAAGGAGATATCCATTAGTAAAACACTTTTCTCTACCTTAATAAGATTTCAAAAATGGAAAATGAAGATAGATTAAACTTCTCTTCAATATGTTGTTTAGCTAGCTAACTTCATTTGTTATTTTCTGTGGACCACTTGGAACCGGGTTCAAGGAGCCCTGTCCCAAACATTTAGCAACTGTTAACAGTTATACGAAGAAGTTAGCTTGCCAACCTGTATGTGTTAACTATATTAATTCACCCAAGTAGTAAAACGTCCACAAAACAACAACACAAGCTAAAAACTAGCACAGTAGCAGCCATTAAGTTAGCCAGCCTTTATGCTAGCAGCTGTGTAACGTAACGGTAACTGTAGCTTCTTCCACCCTTTATAAACTAAGCTAGCCCCAAATAAACTCTTACCAGCTCCGTCTGCTGGCATTTCTTCTCACAGTGAAACATTAAAACACCAACCAGCAGCAGGTCATAGATAAAGTTAGGTGCTTCTATTAAAATTTCAACGGGAAAAAAATCCTTACCTGGAACGTCTCTATTCTATTCAGTCAAATCAACGGGCCGGAATTATGATTGACATTTAGCAACCGTTAACAGTTATATGAAGAACTGTCCAGTCCCTCTCAGCCAATCAGAACGTTCATCTAGGGCACGGAAGGCGGGACAACATGTAGATACGTTCCCCTTATAAAATACAATAAAATAAAATAAAAAGAAATACAATAAAATTAAATTAAATTAAAACATAAAATGAAATCAGAGAAAATACAAAACAATACATAAAAAAAAAATAAATAAATACAATCGTAATAATCGCGTCACACTTGTGCTTTGACACGCAAGTGCACACAGGAAATGTAGTTCGTAATTGTAGTTCCCATGGTCCAAATACACAGGAAGCTCCAAAAATAAAAATACAACTCAAGTCAAGTCAATTTTATTTAAATAGTCCAAAATCACAAATTATAAATTTGCCTCAAGGTGCTTTACAGTCTGTACAGCACATTGAAAAAAATACAATCTTTATTAGACTCATTTTACATTTTTACAGATTGTTCTCATTTGTACTTAAAATTTCCATGTGTGTGTGTGTGTGTGTGTGTGTGTGTGTGTGTGTGTGTGTGTTCACGAGGCCATCCAGATGAGGAAGGGCAGCATGACGGCCAGCAGGGCAGAGCAGGTGGTCACAGCTCCCAGGTAGAGGAGCAGACACGCCCCCAGCACCGCCGTCGCCTTGGCAACACGCTGACTCAGCAGCAGCTTCCTCACTGTCTTACAGAACTGAAGAAGAAGAAGAAGAGAGGAGAAGAGAGGAGGTTACTACATCTCAGAGGGAAATACTGTACTTTTTACTGCACTACACTATATACACTATAAATACATGAATGCAGCAGGAATATTAATCCAGAAACATCACATATAGGACAACATTTTTACTGCAACATGAATACATTTACTGCACATACTTTCAGTACATTTTGCTGATACATACTTTTACTTAAGCAAGGTTTCTGAATGCAGGACTTTTACTTGTAGAGGAGTATTTTCACAGTGTGGTATTAGTATTTTTACTTAAGTAAAGGATCTGAATGCTTCTTCTGCAGCCTCCAAAATGATCCTACAGTTAGTTTGAGATAGGCGTATAACCATAGTTAGCCACTAGATGGAGCAGTTACACTTATAGTCTACAGTCTTATTATCAGTTCCTGCATTATTAATATTATAAGTAATCAAAAGTCAGTGTAGAAGCTGAGTCTATAGATGACTGAGAGAAACTCACACCAGCATCCGCACCAATCCAATAATATAATATAATAATATTTATTCTGCATAATGAGTACTTTTACTTTCAGTACTTTAAGTATATTTTGAAGTTTATACTTTTGTACTTTTACTTACTTAAATGCAGGACTTTTACTTGTAACAGATTATTTCTGTACTCTGGTTTTGTTACTTTTACTGAAGTAAAAGTACTTCTTCCACCATGTGAGACGTTTGTGAGACGTTTGTGAGACCCCCCCCCCCAACGAGACGACCGTCTGCAGCTGAGAACAATACCAGTGGAACAACAGAGCTTTCATGGACTCCACTGTTGCTGCAACACGGAGGCTTAACCCAGTTAATCTGTGATCAGCAGTAATCTGCAGCGGGAAGTGAACGCCTCACAGCTAAAGGTCATACATTACTCTGTGTATACAGTACATTACTCTGTGTGTGTATACAGTACATTACTCTGTGTATACAGTACATTACTCTGTGTATACAGTACATTACTCTGTGTGTGTATACAGTGCATTACTCTGTGTGT
>VMKM01004255.1:0-19831 GCA_008360985.2 Macquaria ambigua | reverse complement strand
TTACGTCCAGGCTGGATTATTGCAACTCCCTATTATCAGGCTGCCCCAATAAGTCCCTTAGGACTCTCCAGCTGATCCAGAATGCTGCGGCACGTTTACTGACAAGAACCAGGAAAAGAGATCATATTTCTACTAGCTTCTCTACACTGGCTCCCTGTAAAATCCAGAAAAGAATTTAAAATCCTTCTCCTCACCTACAAAGTCCTTAATGGTCAGGCACCATCATATCTTAAAGAGCTCATAGTACCCTATTACCCCACTAGAGCACTGCACTCCCAGAATGCAGGGTTCCTTGTGGTTCCTAGAGTCTCTAAAAGTAGAGTGGGAGCCAGAGCCTTCAGCTATCAAGCTCCTCTCCTGTGGAACCAGCTTCCAGTTTGTGTACAGGAGGCAGACACCCTCCTCACATTTAAGAGTAGTCTTAAGACTTTCCTCTTTGATAAAGCTTATAGTAGGGCTGACTCCGGTGACCCCAGAGCCACCCCTTAGTTATGCTGCTATAGGCCTAGATTGCTGGGAGACTTCCTATGATGCACTGAGCTCCTCTCTCCTCTCTCCTCCTCTCCCTCTCCATCTGTACACACTCTTATCCCATTAATGCTTGTTACTAACTCGACTGCTTCCCTTTCCCATAGTTGTGTGCTTTCTCTCCTCCCTCTCTCTCTCTCCTTCTGTTGCTTTCTGCAGGTATTTCTGCCTCCAGAGCTGTAGAGTCTGGATTTATGGTTGCAGGCCACCTGCTGCCCCCGTGCTCCTGCCCAACAGCCACTGCTGCTATTATTGTTATTGCTCTTATTATTAGTATTACTATTATATTGATATTAGTATTATTTTTATTAATATTATCAATACAATTACCCCAACTATTACTCTCTATGTAGAACTGTACTGTACTACTGTATGTTCTCTTTCTTCCTGCTCTCGCTCTCTCCCTCTCTCTCTCTCTCAACCCAACCAGTCGAGGCAGATGACCGCCCACCCAGAGCCTGGTTCTGCTCGAGGTTTCTGCCTGTTAAAAGGGAGTTTTTCCTTGCCACTGTCGCCTAGTGCTTCCTCATGGTGGGAATTGTTGAGTCTCTGTAAATATAAAGAGTATGGTCTAGACCTGCTCCATATGAAAAAGTGCCCTGAGATAACTTTGTTATGATATGGCTCTATATAAATAAAACTGAATTGAATTAATCATCAATGATTTGATTCATCAGTCAAGAAAGCCCTCGACTTGCATTTGGTCAGTCAAATCTTTTTTTTTTTTTAGCTGTGTCATAACAGCATGGCAGGGTGTAAACTTTACAAACCAAGTCTTGTCTCAAAATGACCTAACTACAAAACTAACTGATGGAAACTGATAAGGGTGATGGAAACTGAGGGTAGCGCAGTCCAGAACAGCGAGACATGTTTCCGTTGGCTGCTCTGGTACAGAACGCATGGATAGTCAGCTAAACTCCTTTTGAACCAGACGCTGGTCCAAGCTAAAAAAAATAAAATAAAATAAAAAACATGGACCCACCCTACCTCGGAAAGGTGCCCGTCCAATGAGTTTCCTCTGGCTACAGGTCTGCTGAAGATAGAAGCAGCAGGTACCCTCAATACTGTCCATAGCACTGAGTACTGAAAGTAGCACAGTTTAGTTTTCCGCCCGCTGTTCTTAGCTTTTCTGCTTAGTTCTTTAGTTTAAGAAGAGTCTCCATCTGCTGGGATTATTGGATTGGCTGACAAGAGAAGTACCTGGCTCAACTTTCTCTGAGACAGTACCACTAGCCAGTAGAAAGCCTTCCCTCTGTCCTTATTGAGGAATCTTTGGAAATCCAAAGAGGAAAATAACACAAATGTCATATCCCACAACAGAAAAAGACAAATACCACTGAATTACCTCATCCTATATTTTAGATATGTATGTGTCCAAACTTTTAAAAACATCGTCAAAGTGGTAACTCAGTAGCTTCAAGAAATGATTCAAGACAAAGTGTGGGATGATATGGGGAGATAATTCCACTAACCCTTTCAGGTGGCTATTCATTTCCACTTGGCTTTAAGTATCTATGCAGAGCATTTGGTGCGATCAACTCTCTAAGGTTCGACATCTGACACAAACAATATCAACTTCTCAGCTTAAGGTTTTGAGAACAAAGTAGAGCATTGATGTGGAATAAGTTACTTTCTATTTGTCAGTCTGGAACTGGCCTTTCTTAACAATGAAAATGTTTGTTACTGATTTAAGATTTAGAGATACAACCTCTGATATTTGGATTTGATTTCATCAATGACAAGTCATATGATGGTATTGAACAGCATCTGTAGAACCCTTTCAAAAGATTGGATCTTCCACATACACCAGAGGAATCTTAACCTGCTCTGCGGTCACACGTCTTTACTGTAAATAGAAATGGGTTCTAAATTAATGGGTCTAGTATGATAATGTTTAATTAGAAAAACTATTTGATATATTATCTGGTCTTTCTTAAAACATGAAATGTGCTCACACCTGTTTACTTTCATGAAATACTCCCATGAAACCTAATGACATTGTCTAACCAACAGTGCAACCTGAATAAAGCACAGCAGGACAATGATGCGCTATTCTTGATCAGTGAAATCACCATATATAGTATAAGCATAATAAGCTTTTCATGGTAGATTCTAACCCTGGACCACTGCTTTCCAAATTGACTGATTCCCAAGCTACAATTCTTCCCTTCGTAGACATTTGTTTTCTTGCTTCATTTCACTCACTCTGGGTTTCAGAAGCAAAGTCTGGAGAACATCATAGTTCTACACGCTACATTCAAACAGGTGGACTTACCACAGGAGCAGTTCCTGGAACTCCACACAGTTATCAAGCATTTGATAACGTGGCGAATGAGGAAGCACACAATCACTGTACACATTGTTGCCCATGACAACAGTAGGTCCTCCTAGCACTGGTAAAAATTAGCCCACCTTTAACATCACATTATGTGCACAACATTTATATGCCAGCATGCAGGGCTTCACAGGCGAATGTCAAGAAAGCGACAGAAGAAAAGCTGGATTTAAAGAATATATTCTTTAGAAACCCAAGATGAATGCATCTCTAAAAGTTTCAGAAAAAGTTCAGAAAGCAACCCTTGAGGAGCAGCAGTGGAGCACTGAAGAAGCCCTGGTTAGGATAGGGTAAGAATCACAAGAGCGAAACGATGTCTGCCTGAGCTAATGAGTTTACCACAGAGTGACAGATCACATCTTACAGACAGATTTACCCTACTGCCTTAATCAGGTAGTCGAGGACAGCTTTTTATTCACCAGCCCGCCATGTGGAACTCCGTCAAATAAAATCCCCTTTTTAGAAATAAAAAAAGGCCCAGTAAACATCTTTGAAACCATTTTAGAGGTATTTTGGCAAGATCATCTCTTTCATGTTTCTTGTTTGGGATTAGTTTCTGATCTGACATTGGCTCTGCTTCCTCTTCTGAACCAGGAAAGGCAGAGGCTGACATGGAAGAGAGAAGAGTAGGCCTGAAGAACCAGCTTGGTATTCAGGCCTGTGGTGTTCTTCAGGGCTGCCTGATGCTAGCTGGAATGCCAGAGGAAGCAGTGCCAAGATCAGTTCACAGACTAATCCCTACACGAAGCAAACAATGACACAAGGAAGGGACAATATTTACTAAATACTTTTAAAAGGGTTTTCAACCAGGTCCACTGAGCGTATTTATTTATTTCTGCTCCAGAGCTAGAAAGATTCTGCACAAATGAAAAAGCAGGTTTCTTAAACATCACCTTCACAATGATTGCAAGCTAAACAGTAGAGTTTCCGTTCAAGTCATCTACCAGGAATGTATTTGACTGGCCATCACATTGCCTTGCCAGATGATGTTTCATTGCTTTGCAGCAAAAGCTTTGTAGTTTGCCGGGTCCCTCTGCATCATGACACCTGCTCTTCCAATGTAGTGTTCTCATTGAAATGAATGAGAAGGCTGTGCTAATTATGAATATAATATGAACTAGTCATAAGAATGATTAGTCAGTTAATCATTAGTCAATTGACTGAAAATTAAGCGCCAAAAATGTTTCGAAATTGAAAAAATAATCATCCCAGTGATGAAAACAATGGTTGGTGGATGCAGCCTAATGGTGGAGCTGGAAAAAAAAAGGTTGGGCTTTTGTGACAAAACACATTGCATTTAATCTTGTGTGAGTAGCTCTCAAGATATCTTCCTGCTTACCAACTTCACCATCCCTAGTCAAAATTGAAGTCTCTTCAGTGTTTTCCAGTATAACTTTGTATTTTTGTCATGGAAGAAAAGCCTCTGAAACAACATTTACAACATCCTAGAAGTTGGACTAACACACTGACCGAGGAACAATCGCCATCGCTATGTGTTACCACTAATCATTAATTCCTCTTAATCCATTTATTACTTTCATTTATTCATTCAGTAAAAGGAGTCAGCTGGCTGCAGGGCCCTTTCTCTGGAATAATCTTCCTGCTGACATCAGACAGTCTGTTTGAATCTCAGCTGAAAACTTCTCTTTTTGCTTTAACTTTCAATTAGTACTAATCCTTCCACACTGCAGGCCTTGTACCTGTTATTACTTTACTTCCGGTGGGTCAGTCTCACTCTCAATCAATTTATTAACATTAGTACTTATTGTCAATGTTTATCCTCTGACGACAATTCAAAATGCATGGTGTTTTTCTTACCTTGAATATTAGAGGAAGAAACAGAGTTCCAGTTTGAAACCAGGTACAACTCTAATTGATTAGATAACTGATTTTTAGAGCAGTGAGACTTTAAAGAGTAACCAAACTTCTACAGCAAATATGTGTGAAGCCTGATATGCATTGGTTAAAAGCAGGTAATGAACAGCCCATCTGCAAATTGCAAAAAGAGCGTAATTGCTTTCCACTGTTTGGGGAATGTAGAAATAACAACATGAGGGATTTGTTTTGAGTGACTCATATAGAAAGTCCTTTCATTTCAAGTTGAACTTATAGTTTAGAATAAGTTACTTTCTAACTTGCCATCACTGAATCATCAACACATCACCAAGAACAACAAGATGGAGGTCATTCAACAGAGAGTAAAACAACACACTCTAGAGTAATACTATTAGATCTACTACACAACCACAGCCTTGGAAATCAAATCAAATACATATTTACAATAAGGGTACATGAAAAAAAGTATCCTCATGTTTCGGAGACATCTGTGTCATATTTGCTGTCTGCTCTGGGACCAGTGGTAGTGCTAGCTGCGCTGCGACGTAAGTACTGCTAACCAGATCAGAGGCGTCACGGAGGTTAATCCAGGCCAGGTTTGGAGTGCCACAGATAGACAGATAGCCTGCTGAACTCTGTGGCTTTGGTGGCCTCAATCCATTCACCACACAAACACACACACACACAAACACACACTTGTAAGGACTTTCTAATAACAGGACTAATCCCCTACAGTCAATATTTTGTGACTCAAATCAACTGCAACAATGTAGAACAGGAAAAACAAATTCAACAAATTAGGCATAACCTAAAGAGGCATCTTCACTTTCATTTGACAGGAAGCCTTTATTAGGCTTGCATGGCATTGTTGCAGGTAAGGTCATTTTAGTACTATGGCAAGGGACCGCAGATAACATTCAAATCTTGGCTAACTTGGGCACATTTACAGGCACATGTTGATTAATGTGCATTAATGTGTCCCAAATAAAGGAAGTGATCCTCCATTCATTTTAGAAGAAGTTAGGCATGTTTCTTCCATCTGTTGCTGATTTTAAATGGTTCTAATTTGCATCTTACAAAATCAGTGTAGTACTAATTAAGTGTACAATAAACATTTAATGAATTAAACTGGCTCTCATCAGAGGTGCATAATACTAATGAGTCAGACAGAGAATGGGGACAACCAGAGTCGGTGCAAATACAGCACTACACACTAACACACATACTGTACCAGCACAGACACAACACCAGCTTCATCAAGGTTAAAGACGCTATAATACAGATGTGCAATAGGATGGGCAGCAGGGATACCGAGCCTGGCCCTAACTGTAAAGACAATCAGCTGCATATCATAGTCCTCATGTCTACAGTTCCCTGCATCACATGGACAGCATCACAGACAGCATGACATGGAGCTGAAAATATGAAGCAGTGTGCTAGCACCAGGTCAGTGTTGATTAGAAGAAGGCAGTCCATTCCTCCTGGAAACATCAACATGACTCACTGCAGCTGCTTAAATGAACTGTGGCAGACACCGTGAAGAGCCTGATGTTCTCTGCAGCCTCAGCACCCGCCTCACTATACAGCAGATGTTACTGAAAAATCTCTCTTATGTAACATTATTAACTCACCACATAAATGGGACTAACATGCTCTGCTGAACATATACATTTCAATGATCCCTGTCTAGAAGTCACAGCTTGTGGATGATCCAGCAGCATCCGTCATCCGCACTGAAAAAATAACTTTTCTGAAACATGTCTTCAGAGGAGAAGACCACAAGTTAGGCAGGTATTTTATATTGTTTAAATCAACTGTCACATTTCAATAGACATTAAATACAGTGAAGCAATAAAAAGGGATCTACGAAGAGAATCAGATTCATGACCAACAGATTTAGGCCTTTGGTAAGCAAATATAGCTGCCGCTGACCTAACACTGAGGATTCAGAGGATGAATGAATGTGACTGTGAAAACTGTGACTAAACTAAAATGTACTAGGGAAGGCAAGTAGCCTGTCAGATATCATCCAGGGCAAAGTACCCAGTAGACAACGAGGACAGCTGATGTGTCTTTCCTAAACCATTTCTCAGGATCAACACATGGATGCAGTTAAGAGTGTCAGTGAGCAGCCTTTATTGCTGTCTGAGCAAACAATCAGACTTTTCCTCCCGTGCTTCTGATTGTGATAAAAGTAAAATGTGTAAACCTCTCTGTGTGGAACTGCTTTAATAAGTGTACGCTGTAACTACACATCACTACTTAACTATGTGTGAACAGGACCAGGTAACAGACTGAGCCGCTGTGAGCAGCAGTGATGGAGTCCATGCTGCATTCACTGTCCCGTACATGTGTCCACACAGAAAAGGCTTCTCTCAGCTTATTTACAGGCTTCTAAAGCTGTTGTCACAGTAAAAGCCTACTACTGCCTTCACATTCATATGCATTTATTGTGAAGCACATGCAAGAAGTGGCAAAGTATTAGCGATAGCTCTGTGGATCTTAGCTTACCGCTGGAGTGGAACAGAAAACTGTATTTAATGTGGATACCTGATCTGCTCAATGAGGTCAGTATCAGTACCGAGATAATAGATTGGAATGGTCCATCCCTACACATTATGAGTTTTTCCAACAACATACACAGACTTGATAGCAGCCAGAAAGGAACACATACTGATGGTGAGATAATTCGACCCAGTTCAAGTTGTAAACATCAAACGTTTAGAATCATTTGCACACAATATGACTTTATTATCTGCCAACTATCAGCACTAACTGACCCTATGTTGTGTTTACTTCTTGTTTTACCTTTGAGATAAAACCATTAAATGGTTATATGTGACATGCTAAAATGTAGTGTACAGTAACACAAGCCTTTCTTAATAACGGACAGTAAAGTCAGTTTAGTCTATATAAAAACTGCTACCTTTAGCCGTCATTAGCTACTGGTCATACCAGACTAAATTAGGTTGTGACAGCAACCCCCCTGTCTTATTTCCTATGAATCATCAGTTCATTGTATTCTTTTTGAGAGGAATATTGTGTTATTTCTTCTCTCCAAAGTTCCATAGCAACATTTTCAAGTGATAGAAATGGAAGCTTAATGCCACGATCATCACACAAGCAGAGCTGCTGTTGATCTGATGTAATGTAGGCCAGTGGCTTTTCTGACCCTCGGACGATGACTATTTGCAGCATTTGTTCATTAATTCATCTCAAGGCAGCAGAATTACTGTCACCATTTGGTGTTCCACTTCAGTGCCGTGCAGAACACAACACTGACAACAGTTGTCTTCCAGGGTGGCAAAATAGAAAGGTTTAACATTTCTAATCTGATTGGGGCAGCCATCTGGAAGCCCCCCCCTCTCCACAAACACACACACACGCACTGTCACCTTTGTATTTGAGTCTAGACCCTGTATCAACAATGAGACAGGCACTAAAAGGTTAGACCTATAACTTCCATATACAGTAATATAGATATCTCTTATCAATAAAGCCTAACAGCTGATCTGCCACTACCATTACTACAACCTTAGCTTAAGACAGGAGCTTGGAAATAGACCTGAAATGACTAGGATAAGGGGGACCAAATGTGGGCTTTAAGTTTAGTTTAGTTAGTTAGGGCCCCCGAGCTCAAGTGCCTCAGGGTTGAGGGGATGCCCTTATTTTTGATTTGATATCACAATTGGGCTTGGGTGTGGCACATCGGCTCTATAGCGCCCCCTAATTACTTTTAGCCATCAATTTTGTCACTTCATTTTCGACGCATCTCAGCTGAACAGACCAGCATAGCAAAAAAAGGTAATTACTGGATGTAACTTCAGTTCTATGAGTACGTGCGTAGCACACATCATTTGAGCTGAGTGACCAGCGTACGAATTCACATACGGTATCATAGCATTGTTATGCATTTTACTCTGCCAATTGGCGACCCAATAAAAACGGGTCTGACCCATTTTGGGTCGCGACCCTAAGTTTGGGAAAGACTGGTTTAGTTTAATGTAGTGTAGTGTAGTTTAGTTTAATGTAGTTTAGTTTAGTTTAGTGTAGTGTAGTGTAGTGTAGTGCAGTTTAGGGATCTGCAGAAATGAACGCTAAACATCTGCAAGATGAAAGTATGACAGTGCTCCGGTGGTTTAGTACTACACATCTATTAACTTAAAAAAATTAGTGGTCACAATCAAAGCAGCAAAGGCTGGGTTCTCCTCCTGACTTTTAGGCTACATTCAGATAGAATCAGACACTGCGGCGAAAAAGCCGGTTTGCCCATTCATTTGAATGGGGGTACTGCATTTAGGTTGCGGCGGTGCGGGCCACAGGCGGTGCAAAAAAAAGAAACGCAGCGGCCTGCAGCGAAAAGTTAAAACAGAATCAACTTTTAGAGTAACGCAATCCAATGTCACGCTGCGGCGGCCAATCATGCCGGTGTTCAGACTGGCAGACACCCAGATGAAGAAGAACTTTGTTTACCATGTAGCACTGTAGTATTCCACTGTTCACCAAGCAACTGTGAAGATGGAAGAGAGACTGATCAATCATCGCTTTGATGACTGTACATCATTGGAGTACAAAGATGATCTTGCGGTGCAGTTGTTTGGTGTTGTATCGCTCTTCAAGCTGGGATTGCTGGTTAGTATGTGCCACGCCTGATTCTGTCTGAAAGCAGCCTTAGTCCCTGGTATGGGTCAAGTTCCAAAAACACTGGATCCTTCAATCCCCATAGCACCTTTTTAATCAGACCCTCCCTTCAGAGATTTCTTTTCTCAGACTTGACAAAGCTCCTGTAGAGCCACAGAAGACATGACACAACTGTTTGCACAGGCTGAGTGTGACTAACCATGACAAAAGTGACTTTGATGTGTAAAATTGGTGGAGTGCCTCTTTTACAGGCTCCATACATGTTTGGAATTAGCTCGACACTAACACAGTGTAACCTGCCTTGTTTCTGCATGCTGACTCCCTGTGAGGTCACCACTTAGTGTAGTAATGCAAGTAGGTCTGCACCTAAACAGAGAGCCTAGTTTAGCCTACACACTATTCATTATTAATAATCACTTTAAACACACTGCCACACACACTAATTTCAAATGAAACATTACATAGCAAATGAACCAGCTAAACCATTTAACCGGCTGTCCCATACACAGCCTCTCTACCTCACACTGTCACTCGGGCCATAAAACTAATCCTGGGAAATATGATGTAGACTGTGGAACTAAATCAAAATGTAGGATTATAATCACTTACAAACTAACTGTACAGTTGATCAGTACTACAATAAAATTCAATCTACAATAAATTCAGTAATATAAGAAACAGCATCATATTTCTCACAGCAGGGCCCAGATAATGTGTTTTAATAAAAGATCAATGGGCTAACCAGTTATTCAGCTTCACAAGTAGTGCGTTCTACACCATGTCACTTTCTTTGTTTTAGCATGAAAGCATAAAAGACGATCAAGAACAAGAACAATTTGACCAATACCAGTTAACACTCATCACTTCTTGGTGGACTCAGGGTTGAGCTCACTCTCAACAATGTAGCTGACATAAACAACACACCTGAGTTTTGACATTTTGCTTCAAATAATTGGCCCATCCATCCCTTCCTCTATCCATTTATCCATCTGGTACACAGAGGCAAAAAGCAAGGAAAGTGGTCCACTGTTCTCCACCAACTTCCTTCATCTCCGTGTAACTGGTAAGCTATAGGTCATGTACTGTACTCCTTTCAGTGTGACCAAGGTCTGACTTGGACTTAACTTGGGTCGCCCACCCAAAAAATGTTTCCTTTTCTTTATTTTTTTCCTTTTCTTTACTTTCTCACAAAGATCTCCATGGAAACAGTGATCAGCCAACACTAATAAACTGTCAACCTGTAGGAAGCTGCCCAGGGCCCTTACAAAATGTGCAAACCATGGGTAAGGTGCTCCCACACTCACCTGGACTGAGCAATCCCCTTTTTCTGGGAAGGAACCACGTTCAGCCAATTTAAAGTATGTATGGTGTTCTAATTCTATATTTTTCTTCTTGTCAATGTGCAGACCCAAACCAACAATGTGTCCTGACTTCCTGTCTGTGGCTCTCAGCTCCAAGCTCTTCCTACTGAAGACGTAAATCTTTAGAAACACCTCACAAATATAGGCCTAGTTATAGTCATAGATTGCGAAGCCCCTTGAGACAAATATGTTGTTTGATATTGGGCCTATATAAATAAAACTGACTTGACTTTGTTGGGGAATATTTCCAGTGGAGGATTATTGTCATTATTATTATTATTAATCCACATTTGGTGCTTTAGTGAGTATTTGGGGCAGCAGGACAGTGTATGTGGGATTGAGTCCAAATTAACAACAGTGTGTGTGACTTTTCCATGCTTGTATGATGAAGAACGTGTATGATGCTGGGATCATATGTGTGTGATTATCTGCAAGACAAGGTCTTGGATTTGTCTTCATAGAAGCCTGACTGTAAAACCAGAACCCACGGCTGGACAGGACAGAAGGACTGTGTGTGTGTGTGTGTGTGTGTGTGTGTGCGTGTGGTGGAGGAGGGGGAGGTCCTGATACTAATCCTGCATCACCAGTAAGCAGTCTGCCATCGCAGTGTAAATCGGAGGGTCAAAGTAAATGACTGAGCAGCCATATCTTTCCCCTGAATTTAATATCATCTTTATTTTAAATGCAATTGTCATCCCCAGCTCAATTAATATGGTTTTTGAACATAATATTTTTGAAAAACAGTAAGAAATTGTCCATTGTGAAGTAGACACTGATTAAACCCTTGTGTTAATCATTCGCAGCTCAGCTAACACAAATGCTGAAAATGCAAATTACTAACTACTGAAAACAAGAACTTATAAGAACTTCTTATAATACATCCATGGGACGGCTGAGCGTGAGCAACCGAAGATGGATACAATACGACCGGCAATTCTGTTTGGCGAGTAAATCTTGGAAGGCTATCCGCCACTTTGGCGGGTAAGTGTTTGTACCAAAATAGTCATGTGTTGCAGCTAGAGTCCGCCAGCATATTTTCTCTGCTAGCTTTGTGCTAACTACTGCAACGTACAACAACGGAGGAAGTTGTTCTTCTTCAACTACTTGTGTTTCAAAACTCTCTCACCTTACTCAAGGCACAACCTGGTGGCAGAAGCCATACAACAACATCCACAAACATTAATACTGCATAAAATACTAAATTATGAACACTGGATCCTGGAAAACATGTTAGATCAGTACATCTTGGAATATAAACATTACCTGTCTAGAAATGAATTTCAAATTAACCTGTTAAGTGAATTAAATTGAATTATACTCAAAAATAAATTGTGGGGTCCCCGATAACCAATACAAAACAGTTAATAGACAGAAATAGGTGAGTCAAAAACTTAATTTCGGACAATGATCAAGATGCATTGATAATCGTTTTATAATCGCATCGTAGCCCTCTGAATCGGAATCTAATCGAATCGTGAGATGCCTGCAGATTGACACCCCTACTGCATACAAAGACAAGGGTTCAAACCTATTCATCCGAAAGGAGGAAAGTATCGCCAAAAGCAGTCCTTGCTGTAGGTCTTTAGAAAGTATCAAACGTTTAAACCCTGATGAAAAGCTACACAGACTGATCCCTTTAGTTTGTACTTTGGTTTTCTGTCCTAACAAGCCAAATAAATTAACCTCATGACCTCAGTGTCTCAAGAGTACAATCTAAAGACACAATGAAGCCACTGGGGTGTAATTAGTGCCGAAACAATTAGTAAATCAATTCAACAGTCAATCAACAGAAAATGGCTTCATTCTTTGTAATTTATTCAGAAACATATATTCTCTGGTTCCAGCTTCGCAAATGTGCAGATTTTCATCTTTGGGTTTGAGACTGTTGGTCTGACAAAACCAGACATTTTAAAGACTAAACGATTAATGGTACAAGTAATGAACACATTCACTGATAATAGTTGCAGTCCCAGGTATGGTTAAACCATCAATTCCATGTGCACTTTGCCTTGTTTTCTGAAATTATTAACTTGTACTTTTTTATGGAACAGTATAATAAATCATTGCCTTAGAAAATGACTTGATTGTTTGACTTGATTCTAAAAACTTCCTGAGCAGGCTGAAACTGAAAACGATTTGCTTGTGGTGAATGACTGCACATAAACCATGTTGGTAGTCCACACAGACCTCTGGAAAGACATCATTTGGGTGGGGGGAATCTATTTCAATGGACCCCCCAAACAAGTTTATCCATGGGGAAATAGCGTGCTTTAGTATCCAGTCAAGTGTAACAATACTCAGAATATATATGAAATAAAAAATTGATCTATTCCCTCTCAAGTGTTCCTGCAGCCGGGCATGGGCCAAACACTGCAGCTCCAGTCAGAGCCAGGAAAAGATGAAATTATCCAGCATTACTCATCAAGACTGCAGACCAAAAAATAACCAAAAAACTCTACAGATCAGACTTTATGCAAGGTGACGTCCCTCCCATCTGAATGTTAGCAACATGGGAAACATTGATAAAAAGGTGCTGTTGTGCAATCTACTGCACAGACAGATCGAGACAGACCGAAGGCCGAAGGGAAAAGAGGCAACATGAGCTACCAGTGTTAACTAACCAAGCACAACTCAACTATACGTAAAAAAGCATACAAACATCAGGTTAAATAAACCCTGCTTTTAAATAGGATCACTTTATTCTTTCACACTGTGGTTTAATGTTACTTCTTCGCGACCTGCTGCAGCAGCTGTTTAAGTTCAGGCAGCATTAGTTTAAATGTAGTGTGGGAGTTACACTACGACTTAGTAAAAACATGTTGCATCATACAAGTTAGAACTTTAAATTTACACCTCCACAAGTAGGTGGTAGTCATTATACTGAACTGTTGTCTGGATTAGACGAGTGTGACTTTATGCTGCGTTCATTCCACATTTGACGCTGGCACCTCTGCTTTGTTGGTAATGGAAACTTGGAACTGTTTAGGTGTTGGATTCAGCAGAATCTTTTCCTTCAAGTCAGCCAGACTTTTGGTGATGTAATTTATCACCATATATATGTTTATCACAGCCGTGCTCACCCTAGTTAAAAAAAAACATCAAAGTACAACAGATTGGTAAGTGATCAATGCAAGTCTAAGGCCCTGATTTGTTGACTTTTTGGCAACTATTGCGAGTATGCGCACGAGTATGAATTTAACTCATTCTGAAGGCAGAAGTCTCACTTTACTGATTTTAATAGAAAAACATTTTTATTTCTCGTTAGGCTTTGTCACAGTCTTACTCACCGGCAGTGTACACACACACACACACTCATCATTCATGTTTGCAGTCTGAATAATTAAAACTCAATCTGCTAGACCAATCAGAGCAGTGCTGGGCATACTAGTCTGATACTAGCCTAAAGAGAAAGGGGTACAGTCATCTACTACATCAGACTGTATACTATAACTACTCAGTATGTAGTACTGTATACTACTACTATATTCTAAAGTACATGAGCCACATCAGTAATCACAGCTGTGTTTCTAGACATTCAAATCATCATGATTCATGACTAATTAGTCACATTAATACATGGTAACAGTCTCTATCCCACCTCTCTCAAACCAGCCAGTTTCACTGCAAAACCATGCTGACATGGTGGATAGACTGAGGATAGGGTTGGAGTGTATGGTAAACGAAAAAGTCATATAGATATATAGATATATTAAGTCACTATTTCTCTTGCAATCACAATTTATATCGTTTGTATTGCACCATGGCAGGATTACCAACTGGGCAAAGCGGGCAACTGCCCCGGGGCCCCAAAACTCCAGTGGCTCCAAAAGCTTCAGGCTTACTGTGTGTCAACTGGTTTGTGCTGATTTCATTGAACATTTGTTAGGAAGTATGCACCACTACAGCACAGTTAACTGATATGATAATGTGGGTAAGGCCTCAGTTATATAGGGCCTTATATGATAAGGCTACACTAATTTACTGCACAGCAAATCTGGGCACTGGTAGTTTTATAGAATAGAAAAAGTGTACACATTGCACAGAGTGGAAGGAGCCCCAGCAGATTAATCCAGCCATGCTCAGCACATGTAAGGTTTTGGATGCACACTGTGCACTCTTCAAGTTCATCATTTTCCCAGTTGTCCCGGACTGGAAAGGTACATCACCAAATGACACGTTTTCCAGAACATGTGGGAAGCCTGCAACATGAAAAGCTGGCCTATTTTGTTTGATAGAAAAAAATGTGTTTGTCAAAAATAGTAGTTGAATTGAATTGTAATCGTCCCATCCCAGGTTTGATACGTGATGTTTTGTTGGGTATGCCCTATCAAGCAAATTATTGCTGTTAAATCAGCCTAATAAAAACATACATCCATGTACAATACAAGAAGTCCACCTGGAAAGAGGCATTGTTACAGTAGTTGTCTGTTAGCTACACCATGCTAGTGGGGTCAGACCGTGGAAGAACAGCTCATAGTCGTCAGTATGACAAATTTATGCATATGAGAATCGGAGCTGGAAGATCCTCCAATTTAATTTCCATCTATTGTTTGGTTTCCCAGGAAGTTCCAGTGAGCAGAACCTGAACTTTGAGCCACACATAAACAAGCTTGTGCAAACCTGCTTTTTCCAACTCCAGAACATCACAAAAATCCCATCAATGCTATCAGCCAGACATCTAGAATTACTTATCCATACCCTGATTTTTTCACACCTAGACTACTGCAATGCTCTCTTCTCCTGTCTCAGCCAAACAGCCCTGTCCCGCCTGCAACTCGTGCAAAACGTTGCAGCCAGGCTGCTAACCGAAACCAACCATAGATCTCACCACACACCAATCACACCAATCCTCGCGTCCCTCCATTGGCTGTGCTTCTCACATACAAGGCCCTATGTGGTCTTGCCCCTTCATACATTTCCAAACATTTGCATCCCTATTCCACCTCTAGGCCACTCAGATCGTCCGACCAAGTTCTCTTATCTGTACTCCCCGCCCTCCATAAATCCAAGGGTGACTGTAATTTTGCCATTAGGGCCCCGTCCCACTGGAACTGCCCCCCCCCTTTTTTTTAAGATCAGCTGAGTCTGTGAAAAGCTTCAAAAAAACTCTTAAAAACCATTTCTGCTGACTTGCCTTCCCTGTATAGGGGCTGTAATTTATCTTTCTGTATGTGGCTTAGTTTTCTGTATCTATATCCTGTGCAGCACTTTGTAACTTTGTTTTAAAAGGTGCTATAAAAATAAAATCTTACTTACTTACTAACACTGAACAAAGTGCCAACATTGTTCAACCGAAGTTGGGTATGTCTCTGGAAAACAATCAAACATCCTAGACCATTTGTGATGCATCACTTGAATGTGTCTATTATAGGCACGATTATGTTCTTTCACATGTGCATTTAGTCAGTCTATTGTGACTGCTCCAGGCAAGTCATTCAGGGTTTATCCATTGCCCTGTATCAATCATCAGGAATTATCCACTGCCCTGGCAGACAAGGCTGAGTCTGAGCATAAACTGTTAAACTGAACTGCACTGCTAGCATATATACTGTAATCATATACAGTTTATATGCTACACCTGTCATATTGGACAATTATTTGTATGAACTTGTTTAGAATATAAAGATTAGAGTCTTTAGTAATGACGATGGAGCATTAGTGTTTTTTAAAGAATCATGGCCAATGAGCTGCCAATTGATGATTACATTTTTCAAAATAAATGAAAAATACTCGGATACTTTTGATTTTACTGCTGAATCAAAAACCTACCAAACCGTAACCCCAAAACCAAACTCACTTGGCAAAGAACAAGATTTCATTTTGGTCTTTATTGGGACCAACAGTGAACCATTTAAAACTATACCCAGCCCTGGTCACAACCAAATACAACAACAACTGTCACATGTAGAATGAAAGTAGGAGTACACAGGATGATATGACCAGAGATTGGAGGCACAAGTCAATACAGCACCACCATCCATCCCTTACACAGGAGAGCCTGCTGGTACAGGGTCCAGTCGGTGAGTGCAGATTGTACATGTGTCAGGAGCTGCACATTTCAAGTTGACACAAACACGAACTACACTTGCGTGCGTGCGTGCGTGCGTGCGCAATGGTGCAATGCAATGCCAAACCCCCACTAATACAGCAGCACAGCCATGGATGCATAACGGCACGGAATGTCCCGTGTTCCTGAGCTGGACGCCGCTCTATAACCACACCAAGACTCAGCAGCTGCTTACAACACAATGACCAGCTCTCCCATGAGCTCTTTAGCTAAACGCACAAAGGTTGCGTTAAATGAATTTGCCTCAGCTGCTGCCTGCATCATGACAGTGTGCCGAACAATAGCCAGATTCTGACATGACTGGAAATGAAGAAAAAAACAGCTCATGCGTATCGTCAGCGGCGTCAGTAACGTTTCAGTCATTATAGGTATGGCAGGCCGCCATGTTAGCATCACACCTGAGCTAGTTAGCCGTCCTTACCTGGACACCCAGCTCCAGAAAACAAAGGATGCTGCTGCCTGCTGCGGTTTCTCTCCGTTAGGTCGGTCGGTGCGTCTGTTCGGCCTGACAGCATCCTGTTCACAGCCAGCAGCACCACTGTCAGGCTGCATGGCACCAGACCGCCGCTTCCGGTCATCACTTTCACAATAACGGCCGAATTTCCTCTACAATGTACTGTAATCTGGCGTACAATACCGTTGCCGACGTTTATGTATTTGTAAAGATTTGACTAACGTAATAGAGAGAAAGGCTGACATTGTTCTTTTCTTTGTAAAACATTTCAACCAAACTACTTGAAACAGACGAGTGTTCGTAGTTTGTTGTTTTTTGTTTCAAGGCACGAACCTACAAAATGTGTGTGCACCTCTAATGAATGTACAGTCAAAGGCTGTAATTATAAATCTGCTATGTCATTTTTAAATGTGAACCTTCCAACATGTATAAAATATAAAGTTCTTTGGTACCTTTGTCTACATAGCAGTTGCTTCCCAGGTATAAATGTAATCCTGCGCATGCTTTTGTTTGAAGGTTAAATAACATAGTTTCCGGTTTTTATCCTACTAACGCTGGCTACCTTGATGCATGTGGCAGCAGCTCAGTGTCTGCATGAGACAGATGGATACAGCTGAGCGGGAGAGCAGCCTGGGCCTGAGTGCTGCTTCACTGCATTCTAGATGGACCGTCAGCACCTACACTGTGATATGAAGCCTTTCAATGGGAGTTTCTTCAGTGTATGCTCTTGGCTCTTTGCATTTTGTATGGGATTTGAGTACATCTAATTGTTAGCCAGTCAGTCCTCCCCTATGAACATGAATGGAGCGGTCCAGTCATTAAAGGGCCAGTGCGTGACTTGTCTGACAGCTCGCCAGACCGCACTGACAGTTTCCATGTATCGTAGCAAACGAGAGCAAATCTTTCCATTCGGATTACTGGCTGAGAATACACTAACACATAAAACCTTTATGTTATTTTTATTTTCTTTTTACATTTTTAAGCAAGAGCACACCTTTTGGCTGTGTTTGTCTTTTCGTGTCATGATTTGGGCATGATGAGGACCAAGAAAGAAATGTTTGGAAATTATGCTAAATATGCTCATAGTGGATGTAGTCCTACTTTTGCTCCAGGGTTGTTTTTCAGGGTTTGGACGAGGCCTTAACGCTCCAATTAAAAGCTGCTCCAGGTTGTATTGTACGTCCACAAAATTGGTGGATTTGCAAGAAAGAGGTTACAACAAAAATGTTCCAAATTGATACAGAAGAGGCTGAGATATCCCAATGTTTAGTAATTATATGTCAAGCTCAGGCAGAAAGCTGGATCCTACAGTTCCCATGATGCAACTCATTAGCACTTGTCATTAGACCCTCCCTGCCTGGTAAACAGCCACATCTTTCAAACTCCACACCATCAGTTTGTTATGCAGACCTTCTAGAAATTTCAAAGAGGGGAATTCAAACCACATACAATCAGATAGATGGTTTTTGCAAAAATCAGGCACATCCTGTCTCAAACAGATGCAGAAAAACTAGTCCATGCATTTGTTACGTCTAGGCTGGACTATTGCAACTCTCTACTATCAGGCTGCCCCAATAAGTCCCTTAAGACTCTCCAGCTGATCCAGAATGCTGCGGCACGTTTACTGACAAGAACCAGGAAAAGAGATCATATCTCTCCAATATTAGCTTCTCTACACTGGCTCCCTGTAAAATCCAGAATAGAATTTAAAATCCTTCTCCTCACCTTCAAAGCCCTAAATGGTCAGGCACCATCATATCTTAAAGAGCTCATAGTACCCTATTACCCCACTAGAGCACTGCGCTCCCAGAATGCAGGGTTCCTTGTGGTTCCTAGAGTCTCTAAAGTAGAATGGGAGCCAGAGCCTTCAGCTATCAAGCTCCTCTCCTGTGGAACCAGATCCCAGTTTGTGTACGGGAGGCTGACAACCTCCTCACATTTAAGAGTAGGCTTAAGACTTTCCTCTTTGATAAAGCTTATAGTAGGGCTGACTCAGGTGAGCCCTGAGCCACCCCTTAGTTATGCTGCTATAGGCCTAGACTGCCGGGAGACTTCCTATGATGCACTGAGCTCCTCTCTCCTCCTCTTCCTCTCCATCTGTACGCCCTCATATCCCATCAATGCTTGTTACTAATTCAACTTCTTCCCGTAGCTGTGTGCTTTCTCTCCCCTTTTTCTCTCCTTCTGTTGCTTTCTGCAGGTGTTTCTGCCTCCAGAGCTGTAGGGTCTGGATCTATGGTTGCGGCCGCCTGCTGCCCCCGTGCTCCTCCTCTGCACCCGCTGCTGCAGCTGCTGTTGCTATTATTATTAGTACTGCTGCTGTAATATTGCTCTTAGTATTGTTTCTGTTGGTGTTGACAGCCATGCCATTGCCGCGGCCATTGCGTTACATCTCTGTGTGAAACTGTATTGTGCTGCTGTATGTTCTTTCCTCCTGCTCTCTCTCTCCTGCTCCCCCCCTCCCCCTTCAACCCAACCGGTCGAGGCAGATGACCGCCCACCTAGAGCCTGGTTCTTCTGCTCGAGGTTTCTACCTGTTAAAAGGGAGTTTTTCCTTGCCACTGTAGCATAGTGCTTGCTCATGGTGGGAACTGTTGGGTCTCTGTAAA
>VMKM01004254.1:0-19845 GCA_008360985.2 Macquaria ambigua | reverse complement strand
AGAACCAGCTCGGAGCTGCAGTATATGAAGGAGAACCAGCTCGGAGCTGCAGTATTTGGAGAACCAGCTCGGAGCTGCAGTATTTAGAGAACCAGCTCGGAGCTGCAGTATTTGGAGAACCAGCTCGGAGCTGCAGTATATGAAGGAGAACCAGCTCGGAGCTGCAGTATTTGGAGAACCAGCTCGGAGCTGCAGTATTTAGAGAACCAGCTCGGAGCTGCAGTATTTGGAGAACCAGCTCGGAGCTGCAGTATTTAGAGAACCAGCTCGGAGCTGCAGTATTTGGAGAACCAGCTCGGAGCTGAAGTATTTAGAGAACCAGCTCGGAGCTGCAGTATATGAAGAACCAGCTCGGAGCTGCAGTATTTGGAGAACCAGCTCGGAGCTGCAGTATTTGGAGAACCAGCTCGGAGATGGATTCTGTCTCTGTGTTTAGAGGAGCTCTGATGTCGGTCAGTGATCTGCTGTGATCTGCTGCTGAGTGATCGATCACTGCGCTCAAAGCTCTGAAACTTTGCTGTTTCCTCGCCCACCTGCCCCCCGCTGACACCCTCACATCCGACTTTATGTTGGGGGGGTGGAGGGGGCTCATTCATTCACTTCCTGTTTGGCATCATCTTCTGCTCAGCGTGCAGGCGGAGCTTCGAGGCAGATCTACAACTCAGTGAAACAACAGAAGTTGTAGAGCATGACATCCATCCATCTCAGAGCGCTGAACACCTGCAGAGCTGTACGAGCCTGGAGGACACATCACCCCCCCTCCCCGCTGTTGCCTAATTGTGATGTTAAAGCGGGTGAGTCAGAGGGGGGAGTGACGGCCCGCTGAGGAGGTGCAAATTGTTTCCCTGCTGGTCTGATCCGACTGATCACCTGAGCAACAGGTGAGAACAGCATCGCTGTCCTGTGAGAACCACGTATCTCTAAACAGATACGTTTATTTAGCCCCTTTAGAAGCTAGACATGTTCTACAAAACGTTTGTGATAGAGACGAGCTTTAAATTGTGTCTGAACTGTGAGATTCTCAGCTTTGAACGGTGCATTTACGACAATCAGATTTCACTTGAGTGGAAATTTGCACATCACTGTGGCAAATGGAAATATATGGACAGATCAGGTTGTCCATTTTCCAATGATAAACAACACTTTGATATTCACTCTCAGAGGTGATATTGACCAAAATATAAAGACAGCACCAAAAGTTGTATATTGTCACATTGTCTACTGATAAAACAGCCAGGACATCATCCAATAAATGTCTGTAACTCACTGAGGAAAACTTCACATGGAGCTTCAAAACACCTAAATACAACTTTTCACATTGACAAAACTAAAATTCCCAGCTTGACTCTGGAGTTATTCAACAAAACAGTTTTTTAACAGGGTGTTTTTTTTTTAAATGTCGAATATGGTCTGCTCACACAAAGGTGATGCATGATGGCGACTTTACACTGCAGCAGGAAGAAAGGGCAGGTTCCCCTGAATCATACGATGTACAACACTTGATACTGACTGACAGAATGAGCTCAGAACTGGCAAAAAATATAAAACTGTCCAGGCGTTTCTTTGTCTATGTAGGTTTAAGAGGGTTAAGGAGGAGGAGGAGGATTTTCTCAACCCATAAAGGAACTCTTCATCCTTCAGTTCATCACAAACATCTGGAGATACGAGGTTTTCACTGGACAGGAAGGGGATGAAGAACTGTAATCTGTAAACTAACTAAAGCTGTCAGATAAATGTAGTGCAGTTAAAAAGTACAATATTACCTCTGAGATGTGGTGGAGTGGAAGTAGAAAGCAGCATAAATATTTAATTTTTCTTCACTTTGTGTTTTGACACTTCGGGGAGCAGAAGGTCACAAATCTCAGCCAACACAAGAGAGAAACTGTCAGTTCAACGAGTCCAAACAGGAAGTTTCAGTCCGTCAGCAGCCTGGATTCTTTGCTGGGAAATCAAATTTACAGCCTGGATTTATAATCTGCAACCAGAAATTCATTTCATTCAGTTGATTCACTCCTCACTATGATCCGCACTGAGAGGGTTTTTTCTTCTTTTTGGTGTCAAGCTCTTCACCGAGCCAGGAGCGCCGACTCTCTGTTGCTATGCAACTAAAGTGAAAGGCTGTTTGAAGTGTGACACTGATTAAAGCCGAGATGTTTCTGAGTTTCTCTGCGAGGAGAAAAAAACACAAGCCGGGCCGTCGACAGCTCCGACTCTGAGCCGTTAACCAGGAGACGCCGGGCATCGTGTCGACAACCTGCAGCCACAGAGAGGTTCAGAAAAAGATGCTGGAGGGGTTTAGCTGGACTGACCTCTGACCCTTAACAACACCGACCTGCCACCAAGATACAGCAACCAGAGAGAAGGAGGAAGAAAGTTCCTTTAGGAGGCTGACAGACTTCAACAGGAAGTCAACATTTTATCAACCTCGTCAACCTACAACAGGTTCGTCATTCAATAATAACACCCTCTGATCCATTATCCAATCGATATGAACTCCTGTTCAACCAGTTATCCAGTGATAACTGTGCACCTGTTCTAGGTTGACTATTAATGTGCAGACTGCTGGACGATGAACAGAAATCCTGTTTAAACTGTATTTTCTTTCCTCTTTCTGTTTGAAGACTGGTAACTTCTGTCTACAAAACACAACAGCGGCCAGCGAGTAACGGGGTGAACCCAAAATGTTGCTTTTGTTGAGAGGCTTGAAAAGCCAAAATATTCTCGTTGTTGCTTGAGTTTGGAGGCTGCTGACCAGGTGAGAAAGAAAATGAAGTAGAACAAGAAGAAGAAGAAGTGTACGACTTCCTGTCAGACTTGATGACATGCGTTTATGTGAAATTTCTTCACACAAATTTATCGCATCAGAATTTCGGTTTGTACTCAGTGTGGCGACTTTTAGGTTGGACTGCTTTTATATCGCGCTCATACACAAAGTGCTTTACAGTGTACCTGTCACACACACACACACACACACATACACACACCACTTCTCTGGGCACTTGTGGACAGGAGGAGTCGGGGATCGAACCGCCATCCCTGCGACTAACAGACGACCTGCTCAATGCAAATAAATCATGATATAATTCATAAATAAGCCAATGTGCTCTTGTGAATTAGACTAATAAATATCTGAAACTCTGTATTGCAGCTTCTTGATCAGCTGTAATCTGAATGGATGTGCTTTGAAAGGCCGGGAAAGAGATGCTTTATCTTGAGACATTACATTACATCACATTAAGAAGCATAGCAGCCCACTTTGTTGCTGTATTATCTGCTGGATGTTATTTTTTGGAGCTGGTTTGTTTTAGTCACTTTATCAATCAAAGCTATGGGTTATGGGTTCTGTATCCGCCGAAATCATAGCAGACAGATCTGGGACCAGATGTATAAACTACATGTGCACACAATAACCTGCACACATCATCTCCCACATGATCTGGTGTCACCTCACGCAGACCTCAGACCAGCATACACAGTTTTCTGCAGATATCTGCAGCTGAGAGACGAAACTTTACAGTAAACACTGTTAGTTTAGGTTGTTTGCAGATTTCACTGATTGTGTTTTTATTCTTTCAGTCGACTCAGCGTTCTGTAAAACGTCGATCAAAGGCACATTTATAACCTTCATTTTAAATCATTTATGAGTGATGAATTTGATCATTCTTTTGTGTTTCTGCGTCCGTCTCTGTCTCACTGTGGAGGTGAAATGAGGCTCGAGGTTTATAAAACAGAACAAATGCGTCTGAATATTTCTGTCTTTGTGCGTTCACAGTTTTAGTCGTGACTCCACAGAGTTTAATGCATCAGGCCTCCGGGCTCTGCTGTTCTGGATTGCAGCCTGTGTGTCAGTCGTACCTGCGTCAGGTGGAGTTAACGAGGTCGGCGGTGCCTCACAGCAGCTCAGTGACTGATGACTGATGTACTGTCAGCATCAGCAGCATCAACCTGCACTCTGTTTCCCTTTGAAGCATCAGCAACATCGCACCCAAACATGACAAACACCACAAAAGCAGCTGTGACTGAGAGGATTTATTAATGCAGTGACTGAACTAAAATGGTTTAGCTGTGTTAAGATGATGTTTAGCAGCTACATTTACAGTGGCAGTGGGTTACACTTGCACTGACAGTTTTATACTGGCCATGACCTGGACCCTCCCACAACATACAGGTGTGTCTGACTTCACCTTTTAAACTCACACAAACAACAATAAATACAGCAAAACTGCACATTCGTTACAAAACAGCCAAAAGCCTAAATTACCTAAAGTCATGATCTACATTGAAAAAATTAAGTTAAAGTACACAAAACACCCTTCACTACCTTTAAATTAGTGTTCAGACACCTGAGGACACTTTTAGCCGAAACACGCTGGAGAAGGAGACATGACAGCAGAGGACTCATCTGAACTAAGACATTGCCTTAATTTTTGCCACTTGAAATATAACTTACTTATTTATGATAAAAAACACTTTTTTTTAAAACCAAACCAGCCAAACGGCCTTCAGTCAGTGTCAGCTGAGAGGCAGCAACAGTGTCTGCAAAACACCACAAATATCAACACACACACACACGTGGATAAAATACATGTCACACCAGCAGCTTGTACTATTATTTATTACCTATACAAATAGACATGAAGCAAAGCCGCAAGTCTTTATTATAAGCTGCTGCTAAAGTGCATTGTTAGCTAATCTAAAAGTGGTTTAGCTGTTCAAAACTGTAAGAAACTGTCTGAGCTGCTAAACTGAACCAAAGTGGTGCAAAACTAAACGGCTGCTAAACTGAACTGTTAGCTAACCTATATCAAAGGGGTTTAGATACTAAGATAAGACAAATGATAAAGATAAGATAGATAACTTGAACCAAAGGGGTTTAGCTGCTAAACTCAACATGTTAAAGGTATGCTTCATTGGACCATTAGGTGAAAATGTAATTTTCAGTGTCCTGCTGGTATCGTATAATCCTTTATGGGAAATGCAATGTATGCTCTTCAAACCTTATGCTCCTACTGACTAGAAACACACAGTGAGTACAGGATGTGGTTGAGACAGAAAGCACTACAGGGGGAAGATTTGATTAATTAAATGCAGTAAACAGGTTAAATTTCAGCAGGACTCAGTTTCTGCCTTCAGAGCAGAAAGTGAAGGTGAAAAGGAGCGCTGTGCTAATAAACCAGAGCCTCCATTTCACCTGCTGACCTGCTCACCAATTTAACAAGAGCAGAAGAGACGGGCCGCTCGGCGAGGAGCAGCTGATTAACTCCCTCAGGAGGAGGTGGGGAGGAGGATGGAGGTTTTATACCCACACTGCTCCATTATTCTTCTTTTAGCATCGTGCTAACATTAGCAGTCTGTTCTTCTTCAGTCTGGATGTGAGAATGACTGAAAGAGTTCTGAAACATGTTAAACCTCCCAAAAATCCTCACAAATATAAAAAGAAAACTGCTGTTCTCCTGTGCAGATGGTCCGGCCCTCACACGTTGATCAGACGGGCAAAAATTAAGTGAAACAAAACAAATTTTCAATTTAAAAAGTGTTTGAAAATGCGTTTCTAACGACGGTATTTGCTCTAAGGATGGCAGTGCCAGTCGGTCGTTCACCACATTGGTACAGATTGAAATATTGGATGGATTATCATGAAATTGATTGACTGGCTTTTCCTTTAGCGCCACCATCAGGTCAAAATTTAAATTTGTCCAATTCAAAACTAATGACATTCCCATCAGCCTCAGCTTTGTGTTTAGTGCTAATTATCAAATGTTAGCATGCTAACACACTAATTTAAGATGGTGAACATGGTAAACAATATATCTAACTTTTCCTGTAATTGTGTGCTGATTTCAGGGAAAGAACAGCAGTTATTTGAGTTAGTTTTGTAAAGTCTGTAAGCAGTTGTTGGTTTGCAGAGGAATTTCTGTGAAGGACAGACTCCATATAAACCCAAGGAAATCTTCAGTATTATATTTATTTATTATTGGAAACTATTTTCTTCTTGATTTGAATGCCTGGCTGTAGATAGATTTCATTTTTTCATGTTTAGCAGACTGCACTGACAAAGACTCTTAATTAATTGGAATTTGTGTAAGCATACCAGCTGAACACCAAATTACACACTCCTCTCCAGGATCCTTCCTCTCAATTTACAGCTACTAAACACCAGCAGCATCTCGATGCAAGTCAACTCTTCAAGACACATTATGGCCCTGTTTCTGTTACAGATTAATTTAAGATATTAAGAATTCTACTAACCTGGTGGAAGTGAAAGCTGAAAGGCTGCGACACTGAAAGGAGTACCTGCACTGGTCTCCTCTCACTTGTTTGACCTCTGACCTTTGTTTCCTCCAGGAAGGTGTTGAAGCAGATTCCTCTGGGCGACCTTCAACCTGACGAGACAGTCCGAGCGACGCAGGAAGCCCACCTGCTGTCTCAGCTGCACCACCCGGCCATCCTCACCTTCTACAACAGCTTCCTGGAGAGAGACGCCTTCTGCATCGTCACAGAGTTCTGCCAGGTAACACCGACACCTGAGAACCACCTCACCTGAGAACCTGGGGGAAAGTTAAGTGTACATCTGAACGTTCCCAGGGACTGTTTGAAATGTTTTGGTACAGGTGTCAATACTGGGTCTACCCCAGGGTCTCCTACCAGTTGGACGTGCCCGGAAAACCTCCAAAGGAAGGTGCCCAGGAGGTTCAACATCCGGATCAGATGTTGAACCTCCTCAGCTGGCTCCTTTTGACACGAAGGAGCAGCGGTTCTACTCTGAACTCCCTCCGGATGTCTGAGCTCCTTACCCTACCTCTAAGGCGAACCCCACGACTCATTTCGGATGCTTGTATCCACGATCTCATTCCTTCGGTCACGCCCCAAAGCTCATGACCACAGGTGAGGGTTGGAACGTAGATCTACTGGTAAATCGAAAGCTTTGCCTTCTGGCTCAGCTCCCTCTGAACCACAACAGTCCTTTACAACGACTGCATTACTGCTGACGCCGCACTGATCCACCTGTCCATCTCACGCTCCATTTTACCCTCACTGGTGAACAAAACCCAGAGAAACTTGAACTCCTTCACTTGGGGGCAGTACCGCTTACATGCAGATTGCAAATGGTGACAGCTTGTGAGCCCTACAGGGCTCTTGCATGTTCATGCATGGGTTGCAGGTGGTGTTTGTTTTAATCTGTGTAATTAAAATTAATGCAAAAGGAAACGACCTTACGTTGAATCAGAAATGTGCTGCAAAACCAAAAGAGGCTAAAAAGCTCAGTAGAGCTGCAGATTCACAGCAGAAACAGCTAAACCCTGTAAACTGTTTTTCCAAACATCTATCATTCCTGTTGTGAGTGTGTGAGGAGGTAAAAGAGAAAATGAAGCAATAATATGAAATTGGATCTCTCCCTTCCCCTTCCATCTTCCTCTCTGTTTCCATCTTTTCATTATATTTTTCTTTTCATCTCTGCTGTCTTGATTACAGCAGGTTCTGTCTTCATACTCAAGCCTCTCCTCTGCACTAATGAATCTCACACTGCCTTCATCTCCTCTCCCTCCCACACATGGTGTATTCTCCTCCAACACGTCACTCAGCGGTGATCCCCCCTCGTTATCGGCTCTGCTCGTCTCTCAGAGAGACTCTGAAGCTCCAACATCGCCTGAAGGTTTAATTCCCTCTCTGCTTCCCTGAGAACTATTGACACATTCCTCTGCTGGTAACTGGGTTTTGTTGTTGTATTTGTACACCAGTAGAACCATAAACACAGGCAGGAAGCTACGGCAGCTCTGAGGATTCATTTGCAAAAAAAATGATTTTCATTCAGTTGGATTTTAAACGTCTCGGATAAAAACAGTCTACACACACACACACACACACACACACACACACACACACATATTGTTGAACTCAGAGGCTGTTCAATCAAAGAGCCCATGCACTCAGAGACCCTCGGAGCTATTGTTTCTAGTCAGACCATTACCCACAACCCCCTGCAGAGCTGTGGAGGACTCACTGCAGCCTATTACAGAATGAAGAAATCGTGCCTGGTTACAGGGGCGTTTCTCGGAGATGACAAGGTCCGGCACTAAACCCAGACCATCTGAGGCTGGAACACTACTGCCTGAATTTCATTTCATTTTAAGGCACTGTCTGACTACTGCAAACATCACCTTTCATTTGAAAGGTGATGTTTAATAGTAATGTTCTCAGCCTGATGACAGCAGACTGAATTGAAACCATTTAGGGAATATCAGGTGTTTTGACCATGAAGCCCGAAGTTGGTGACCCTGGGCTTTTTTGTTCTTTTTTTTTTTTTCTTTGAAGTCCGGGGCTGTTCACAAAACATTTGGGGCTGTAGCCTCGGACGCCCAGACCTGACAACGCGCTGCCTGATTTAAAGAATAAAACAGAAAATGCTGCATGACTTTTATTTGTATAGTTTAGATCAGGGGTGTCAAACTCATTTTAGTTATTGGGCCACATGCAGCCCAATTCGATCTCAGGTGGGCCGGACCAGTAAAACCATTGAATAATAACACCTCCACATTTTCCCCTTTCTTTATGTAAAGAAGTACAAGTACATTCTGAAAACATTCACAATTAATTAATCATCCATTTACAAAACAGATGATGAACAGCCTGAGATGTCTTAAGAAAAATAAGTGCAGTTTCAACAATATGTCTCAGTTTGTCCACATTCAGTAAGTCTGCTGTCATTACATGTTCATTACAATCTACAAAGGCACAAAACGTTTTCTTGGGAAACCCGACACTCTGTCCACTTTTCTCCTTTTTGACAAAGACATTTTCCGCCGGCGGCTCCTGCATGAACAGCAGCCTTTGCTCGACAGTGCTGCCACGTAGAGCGTATGTAAGTACGTGGATCTATAACAGCATATCCAGCACAGTTCTGCTACTCGTGCGCGGGAGACGTTAGCCTTCAGGGATTTCTGCCAGAAAGGCTTTGAGCCTGCTGCTCTTATTAGGACAGCACAGTAGGAATAGCAGTGCATTTTAATGAAAAATTGGAATTAATGACTTCTGCTATTTTCACACTTTGTAAAGTCATCCAGTGGGCCGGACTGGACCCTTTGACGGGCCGGTTCTTTGACACCCCTGGCTTAGATTTTAAATGGCTTTAAAAGTGCTGAGACAGAAAATACAAGAGGAAGAAAACACTCAACAATTACTGGACAGATCAAGGGTCCGGCCTGGGAGTCGATAGGAAGAAAGTCGGACACCGGGAAGTGAGATAGTCAGTTCCTTTAGAGGCTTTTTTCCCTCAAAAAATTTAATTAACAAGATTTAACGATGTTCAGAGCCGAAGTGAAACAGGAACATCCAGGTTTTGTTCCTGAGGTAAGAAAACTTGTCTGTGATTAGTTCACGTGCCTGTATAACAGCGGGACAGTCGAGTGTCTGCGGTCAGTTCACGTGTCTTTAATAACAGCGGGACAGTCGAGCGTCTGCGGTCAGTTCACGTGTCTTTAATAACAGCGGGACAGTCGAGCGTCTGCGGTTAGTTCACGTGTCTGTATAACAGCGGGACAGTCGAGCGTCTGCGGTTAGTTCACGTGTCTGTATAACAGCGGGACAGTCGAGCGTCTGCGGTTAGTTCACGTGTCTGTATAACAGCGGGACAGTCGAGTGTCTGTGGTCAGTTCACGTGTCTTTAATAACAGCGGGACAGTCGAGTGTCTGCGGTTAGTTCACGTGTCTGTGATAACAGCAGGACAGTCGAGCGTCTGCGGTTAGTTCACGTGTCTGTATAACAGCGGGACAGTCGAGTGTCTGTGGTCAGTTCAGGTGTCTTTAATAACAGCGGGACAGTCGAGCGTCTGCGGTTAGTTCACGTGTCTGTGATAACAGCAGGACAGTCGAGCGTCTGCGGTTAGTTCACGTGTCTGTATAACAGTGGGACAGTCGAGCGTCTGCGGTTAGTTCAGTTGTCTGTATAACAGCGGGACAGTCGAGTGTCTGTGGTCAGTTCACGTGTCTGTCTGTCTCTCTGTCAGGACCGGGATCTGGACTGTAAGCTGGAGGAGGTGCGACGAGCCGGGCGGAGCCTCCCTGAACTCCAGGTCATCGACTGGCTCATCCAGCTGCTGCTCGGCCTTCACTACATGCACGACAGGTGGGGATACGGTCGCCGTGGCAACCAGCAGTCCTCCTCTTTCCTCCTTAAGTGCATGTTTTTTCCTCCTTTTCTTTCTGCTCAATCTGCATATTTTACATTTTCTGGATAATTAGGATAATTAGCTTCATTATCTACCTCGTGGCATTACAGCTGGAGGTCAAAGGTCACCCAGTCGAAAGATGTGATGTACTGGAACCAGACGGACACGTTCAGCCTCTGGTCACATTGTAGATGTTTTTTCGTCCCGTTTCTTTGACTGCTGCGCTGCTTTCTGCAGGCGAATCCTCCACCGAGACCTGAAGGCCAAGAACGTCTTCCTGAAACAAAACCTTGTTAAAATCGGTGAGTTTCGTCCTCTGCTGCTGCTGCAAAGGCTCATGGGACTCTGCATGTTTGTTTGAAATCTTACTGAACATGTTGGATGTTGAATGTGGGTTTGTTACAGAGTCCCTCATGCTGCTTTCAAAGACCCCCCCCCCGCTAACAACAACAGAAACTCTGAAAACAGGATCATAAATAGAAACGTGCCTCCAGTTAATAATGAGTCCATATTTAACCGGAGGAAGCCAGTTAGATTTGGAGTGTAAACTCAGCAGATTGTTGCTGCTGTCTGTCTCTCTGCAGGTTTGGACTTTAACCAAACTCTGATGGCAGTTTGTAGTTTGCTGATCACCAGCTGATCACACAGACCAGAGAGACAGTCAGTTAATCAGCTGACTGAGAGAATAAATCAGTTTATTTGTGTCTCTGTTCACACTGAGAAACACAGAGAGACATGCAAGTGTTATCATCCTCCAAACTGGGTTCTTTTGTTTTTCATTTAATCTTTTGTTTTGTGTTTTTTTTACCCAACATACTAAAAATGTACCATGTCACCATGACAAAAAAGTATTCGCTCAGTTTCTCTTTACAACAAGAACCTTCCAAAGAATATTTCCCATTTTTTGTTGATGAAATGAAGACAGGATCCTCTGATATCTGTAGTGCTGACAGAGGTCATGCATAAAGCTGCTGAGGCTGGCTGGTGTTGTTTTGGTTGTGCCTAACGCTGCCTTAAGGTGGATTTCTACATTGAGTAGTTAAGGTGGAACTATGGAGCTCCTGTTCCTGTAATCTGTACCTGTGTTTACACCTGCTGTCCGTGACTTTTATTCAGCCTGTTCTGCCACAGACACTTTATATACTGCTAGGTTCCCCCCAGGGATCAATAAAGTTTTATATTAACCAATAATAATATATCACAATTTTATTTGTTGGTAATATTTTGTCTAAATAATCTGAATCTGCAAAGTATCTGCTGTCAGATTAATGTAGTGAAGTAAAAAGTACAATATTTCCCTCTAGCAGAAAATGGAAATACTCAAGTAAAGTACAAGTACCTCAGTACCTTTCCACCACTGCTTGTAGTCTCTGCATTTGCCAGCAGCAGCAGTGAAGGTTTTGATTCAGATAAATATGTCAAAGGTCACCATTAAATGTCCTGAACTCTCCAGAGGAGGACGCTGAACACTTCCTCGGTTTGTTGTTGCTCATCTGTTTCCAGGTGATTTCGGTGTTTCCTGCCTGCTGATGGGATCATGTGACCTGGCCACCACCTTCACGGGGACTCCGTACTACATGAGCCCAGAGGTGCTGAACCACCAGGGATACGACTCCAAGTCTGACATCTGGTAAATTCGTCTTTACGATTTATAACACATTCTGTCTCATTGTCAACGAATCTCATGAAACGTGTGTTGGTGCATCTCTGACTTCAGTAGTTTCTGTGGCTGTAAGAAATACGGCTTTGTTTTCCTCTAATGTGATTGGCTCAGAGCTGGAGGCTGTACAGGTGCGTCATGGGGAGGATGAATGGACTCCTGCAGGTGAGGAGCAGGAATTCATTTAGTTTTTGTTGCTGCAGGAAGGAAAACAAGTAGCAGCTGACTGCCGCCTGCAGCTCATCTCCACCAGTCGGTCGTGTTGGGTGGGAGTCAGTTATTCCAGAGACTGAGGCCGCGGCTCAAGATTCAAAAAACTTTATTGTCTTTCACATGACAGAAAGTTGTCTTAGGTTAGGGGCTCACAAATAACATAAAAACACCCATGAAAGACTCATAACATTCCATAAATAAATAAGAGCAGGTGGCAAAGCTGCATTAAAGAGTAGTGACAGTCTGTTTGGCCTTGTTTCAAGTGGATGTTGCAGCGGGAATGAAGAAGTTTGAGGTGCTGTGAAGCGGCTGCCTGAGAGGAGTGGTGGGGGGGCGTGATGGAGTCTGCCTTTCTTTTTACTGCGTGACTGATTTTGGTTGCATGCTTGATGATTCTGCTTTTCTCTGTGAGGAAGTTGTACCAGGATGCTGTGTTGGATGTGCAGACTGGTATCCTGTCTGACATTAAAACCTTTCAGCCTCCTCAGGAGAAACATGCACCTTTTTGTGTGAAGGACAGGTGGTGGTCCATCTCAGTGCACAGGTACTTAAAAATCTGGACCTGTTCCACCACCTGCCCCTCCAGCCTGAGAGCTCCAGAGAGAGGGTGTGGGGTGTCAGGAGCTCTCCTGGAGCCAGAGGCTGCAGATGTTTGTTCCACAGCTGACAGAGTTAAACATGCAGAAACGCCTCTCTGAGTTTCCTGTGAGGACGAGACAAGTCTGACCTCTGTGACAGCAGAGAAACCGTCCAGAGATCTCAGTGTGCTGACAGGCAGCAGGCAGGACGACAAAACCAAAACTAGCAGCTAAAAGAGGCTGAAAAGCTCCGTAGAGCTGCAGAGGTGGAGGTGATTCTCTGTGGGTTCATCGCCATCAGCGACACCTGTCACTCCTCCAGCAGCAGCAACAGAACAAACTTTAATATTGTCACTCTGTTCATGTTCATACTGTGGCTGTAATGAACATGCAGCCTCCAGGGGGCGCTAGCAGCACTCAAGACTTTGTTTTTTTTATCCAGATGATGTTGAACTCTGAGGTTTGTCTTCAGTTTGTTCTCGAGCCCGTGAGGACGGCATGATTTGTAGATCCAAGTAATTAGTGTGGATCAGTGATTACTAATAAACTGACAGATTCATGTTAAATTATTAATAATGGAACAGAAAGATGTAGTTAATTAGTAATTATTGAATGACAGATCTGGTGTTTGATCATGTAGATAATTAGTAAAGAGCAGATTCACTAACTGTTGCTGAGGTGATGGATGTTGTTCTGTTGGTTGTTAGTGAGCTAATAAACAGATGGAGGTAATTAGAGAGGAGGCGGCAGAAAGTGAAGCAGGTCGTTAATTAACTGAACAAACAGAGAGAACCGAGAGGAAAAGAAGAGAAAAACAGCCTTTGTTGTGTTTTTCTCTTCACAGTTTTATCTCAGAAACATCTCCAGACCTCTGAAGCCAAAATCTATGACTGTTCAGTGATTCAGGTAACAGGTGTTACACTCGCTGACGACGCTGACGTTCCCTGCTCGGAAAAACAATCAACCAATGAAGAATCATCTTCCCGCATGAACGAGCTAGCTACCTGCTACATCCATGAGAAATAGCCACAGAAATGTCATAATTACTACGGCCACTAGAGGTCGCCGTACATACAAATGTAAATGTGGGTCGTAACAGACGACCTACACGGCTGTATTTTTGGGGAGGACAGTCTCTGTTTTCCAGTTGAGCTGCAGTGGAACAACAGTAACAAGAACAGGGAATGTTGGACTAAAAACACTGAAACTTTGGAAGATATGAACTCAGACTGCTGAAGCTTCACATGAACTTTAGATAAACTTTGTTGCTAGGTTGTTAGGGCTGTACTGCCTGCAGACACTACTCAGGGCTGAAAAAAAGGTGCTTCTCACATTAAAAAATAATTTCATCTATATATTTTATCTCAGTCTAAGACAGTAAAGTTCTCTGTGTAGTAAAGATGCAAATACAACATTATAAATCATAAAGTATCAGGTATCTATAAAGAAAACTGAAAGGAAAATGATTTTAAGTTACTATTACATTATTATCATTATTATGGAAACCAATTCAAATGACCTATTTTATTACAGTTACATATATAAAGGGTGTGTGTTACAGTAACGTCAGTGTGGCTGCACCACTGTGAGAAGCTGCCACATTAGACTAAAATCTAATGAAGACTTTTCTGTTGTGTTTTCGCTCCGACCTGAAACAGCCTCCTCCATCACCTGCCATCTTTAATCCTCATGTTATAACAGAGCAAAGAGTTGTAAGAGTCAGAGAGTGAACGCAGACTGACGCTGAGAGGCTTCACTGCATTTTAATCAGACCTCAGATCAGCCCTCACTCATTCATCACATCTGAGTCCTGGTTTCATTACAACACTGTCAACACAAAGGTGCTGCAGAGGTAAACTAGTCTGTATCAGACTGCAACTAATGATTCTTTTCATTCTGGATTTATCTGCTGATTCTTTTCTCCATTAATCGACTGATTGATTGATTGATCACAATGAGCCAGAGCCCAAAGTGACTCCTTCACAACCAACAGTCCAAACCTCAACATTATTAACAACATTAACATTATTAACATCATTCAAAGGAAAAGCAGCAAATCTTCACATTATTAAATGATTATCAAAATAGTTGCCAATTAATTTTCTGTCAATCGACTGATCGTTGCAGTGTGTGTGTGTTGTGCTGCAGGGCTCTGGGCTGCCTCCTCTATGAGATGTGCGCCCTGACTCACGCCTTCCAGGGTCCAAACTTCCTGTCTGTGGTGATGAAGATCGTGGAGGGAGAAACGCCGACGCTGCCCGTCAGATACTCTCAGGATCTGAACTCTGTCCTGCAGAGGTGAGGGGGAGACAACACTGACTTCACAGTGAAGCCACTGAGGGTTTGTTTCAGTCAGCTCACAAGGAACTGAGGTATTAATATGTAAATAAAGAGAGCAAACACTGAGCTCAACACAGACGATAACAAACTTCTCCTGAGAGGAAGTGAGGAGCCAACAGATGGGCTGAATCCAAATGTCTTCCCTCGTTCACACGTTACCGCGACACGTTCACCGTCATGTCTGTGAGGCCGCAGGAGGATAAAGTGCAGCACGAGATGATCCTTCATTCATTTTCATGGATGTGAATGCAAGTTCTTGACCCTTTAACCCGTCTCACTGTATTTTCCTGAACTGTTCTTAACAGTGTTGACATTTGCTATCAATGCAGCTGCTGCTGCTGTGCACACTGTGAGAGACAGATGATGCTTTATAAAGACAAACTTTCCCTTTACACAAACATTAACACTGCTAATGTTATATTCACACCAGGATCCTCAGTCCAGAGTATTTCTTATTAGATTGAGCTTTGAGCTAAGTGCTAACATCAGCATGCTAACATGCTCACAATGAAAATGCTAACATGCTGATGTTTAGCAGGTATAATGTTTACCATGTTCACCATCTTAGCTTAGCGTGTTAGCATGCTAACATTAGCTAGTTAGCAGTAAACACAGAGTGCAGCTGAGGCTGATGGGAATGTCATTAGTTCTGCAGGTATCTGTATTGGACACATTAACATGTTGACCTGATGATGGCGCTAGATGAAAAATCAGACAAACATTTTTACATTTCTGTGTTCAGATTAAACAAACGAGATATAACATGTTCATTTTTGAGCTTCAGAGGTGTTGGTAGGTGTATTTTTGAACACACGGACAGTCAGGCTAGCTGTTTCCCTCTGCTTCCAGTCTTTATGCTAAGCTAAGCTAACCACATCCTGACTGCAGCTCAGTACTGAACACACAGACAGGAGACCGATATCCATCTGAACATCTGACTCTCGGAGAGGAAGACGATGAGAATATTTCCCCAGATGTTGAACTGCTCCTCAACACTGATCTGTTGTGTTTTGTCTCTCTTTGAAGCAGGATGCTGCAGAAACCACCAGCATCCAGACCGTCAGCTGCAGAACTCCTCAAGACCAGGTTCATGGAGGAAAACATGAAGGTCGGGCACTTTAAACAGACACTTAACACATAAATATGTAAATATGTTTCTGACAATCTTTGATAAAACAAATTTTGATGTTTAGTTTGGAGGTCTTTAAATTTTGTTTAAAATTAATTAATTAATTAATTAATTAAAGTTCTTTAGATTTTATTTAAATAGCATTCAGTGACTATTTCTTCAGCATCTAACAGGCTCCACAAGAGACCCTCCACTCATTTCTTGGATTAGTCTGTAGCTGAAGACAAAGACTGTAGCTAGTGAGGATTTTAATACGGCAGTCAGGCTGTGATCATGTGACCAGGCGTTAACTTGGTTGCGATGCCTCGGCTTTAAATTAACACGTGATGGTGTCCGAAGTATGTGTTTAAAGTCGAGATGAAATGAAAAATACCTTTTTAACCCTTTTAGATCACATCCCCGGTCATATTGTGCACCAATTTAACAATAAATGCCAAAAAAACAACAACAAAATATCAATTTCTTTGTATTCTTATATCAAAATCTAATCACGTTTTCTTCATGTAAAACTAAATATGACGTGTGCTTTCGTAAGCTTGAACCAACCAATGATATCTTTAACTTTTAGCAGCACAAAGCTAAGATTCATTAGTTAGCTAGCTAGCAACACTTTTCAACATTCAAATCAAATTCCTCCCAACGTTACGTCCCGCCTGCCTCCTGTTTCACTCAGAAATACGTCACGATACGGAAGCTCGAAACTCTCGAAATGCTGTTTCATCTCTACTTTAATAAACACCTGGTGGCGCTAAAAGCAGGTGAATTATGAGCCATTTTGCGTTCCATATAGTCATGGTGGTGTGTGTATCTGGAGCACACACATGTATTTGCATGTACTTTTACTACATGCATTAATGTACTCGCGGGTGCTTGCACCATGCACACACACACACACACACACACACACACCCATTAAACCGTGGTATAAAATTATTCACATTCAAGCATTTTCTCTCATTCTCACACACGTAGTAACAGATAAGGTGAGGACTGTTGTGTGTGTGTGAGCGTGTGTGTGTGTGTGTGTGTGTGTGTGTGTGTGTGTGAGCGTGTGTGTGTGAGCGTGTGTGTGTGTGTGTGTGTGTGTGTGTGTGTGAGCGTGTGTGTGTGTGTGTGTGTGTGTGTGTGTGTGTGTGTGTGTGTGTGTGTGTGTGTGTGTGTGAGCGTGTGTGTGTGTGTGTGTGTGTGTGTGTCAGTAGGATATTATTGTCATACAGTTTGTCATAAATCACAGCTGCAGGCTGGATGCTCCTCCCGTGTGGATACACAGGGCACCTAAAGAGCAATAACACATTTATGGACTCGGTTGCCATGGTTTCCACTGAAATATCATTATGCTGATGGGATTCATTTCTGCTCCGCGGCACTATGGGATGTCATAGCAGAGAAGGGCTTCAGCTGAGGATCTTCAGCTCAGAGGAAACCAGTAGAAACCAGAAGGACCCTCAGCGAGACGATCGGTCGGTTATCAAGTTTAATGTCTCCAAAGCCCCAGATATTTTCTTAATTTCACTGATTTGGTCAAAAGGGATTTCATGATTTTACGTTCATGTTTGATCATATATCATCATTGTTTTGTGCACAAGAATTCTGGTGAAAGTCTAGTGGAAAATAGTGACATAAATAACTCTTAAACCTACAAATGGTTAATAAAGTGGACTGTGAAAGGCTGTAAGGGAGAAGTGATGATCCAGAGGAGTAATAAGAGATCACACAGAGACGAGGTCTGTAGTGGATCTAACAAGTACATTTACTCAAGTGCAGTACTAAAGTGCTAATTTGAGGTACTTGTACTTCACTTGAGTCTTTTCTTTTCATGCTACTTTCTACTTCTACTGCGCTACATTTATCTGACGGCTTTAGTTACTTTACAGATTAAAGATTTTTACACACAAACACATGAAGAGTTTATAAAATCTGAAGTTTCGTTATAAACAGTTTTAGTCGGTTGAAGGCAGTAAAAGTAAATCTCTGTTTTTACAGATGATGAAGAACAGGTTTGTCTTCGTGTCGTCAGACGGAAAGAAAGATGCCGAGCTCATCGCCAAGAACATGTAAGACTCTTCCTCCTCTCCCTTTCTACTTCAAGTTGCTTTTCCACCGCTTGTTTCTCTTTCTCCTCTTCTGCTTTATCTTCCTCCTCCTCCTCTTCTTGCTGTCATACCTTCTTATTGTCACACACCTCAGTTACCTTCTCCTATTTATTGTCCTCTACTCCACTTTCTTCTTCATCCCCTCATCCTCTTCTTCCTCTTCCTCTCCTTTTATTCCTGCATCACCTCCTGTTGTGTTTCCTCCCTCTTGTCCTCCCACTTCCCTTTCACGTTGCTCTTTCTCCTCCTGTCTTCTCCTCCTCTTCATCGTCTCTCTTCATCTTTCCTCTCCCCTTGCTGTTACTCTTTTTTTATCTTCTCATCTTCATCCTCCCCCTTTTCTTCCTCCTCCCACAGCACCTCCCAATGCTCTTTGTTCTCCTCATTTTCGTCTTCCTCCTCCTGTTTCTCATCCTCTAATACACTTTACATTTCTTCATCCTCCCCATTTGCTCCTCTGCTTCCTCTTTCTTCGTCCTCACATTTTGCTGGTCTTCCTCCCCCTTCATTTTTCCTCTTCTTCCTCTTTTCTCTCCTTTTCTTCCCCCTCCTTCATCACTCATGTTCTCATTTTCCTCCCTTCTCTTCTTCTTCAACCTCCTCTTCCTGCTGTTGCTATTTCCCGCCCTTTACTTCTTATGCTTCCTTTTATGCTTCCTTCTCCTCATCTTCTTCTTCCCTCTTTCCCTTCTTCTTGGTGTTACTCCTCTACCTCCCCCCTCTTATTCTTCCTCTCCTCTTCTCCCTCTTGTTTTTCTCTCCTCTTCTTCCCCTCATTAATAGCCTTCTGTTTTACTTTGTTTCCTTTTTCTTCTTCCTCCATTATCTTATTTTCTCCTGCCTCCCCTCCTCCTCCTCCTCCTCCTTTTAATTTTACCTCCCCTCTTCTTCTTCTGCTTCTTCATCGTCCTTTCTTCCTCCTCTTCGTTATTTTCTTTGCCTCAGCCCTCCCAAACACACACACACACGTGCACGCTCACAACCACACACACACACTCCTCAGTGAGTGGCTGCTATAATTAGAGCAGCGAGTGGTGAGCTGTGTTGAAGTGTTAACCAGCTCTGTGTGTGTGTGTGTGTGTGTGCGTGCGTGCGTGTGTGCGTGCGTGCGTGCGCGCGCGTGCGTGCGTGCGCGCGCGTGCGTGTGTGTGCGGGTCGGTTTAACAACACAGAGGTCAGACAGTTCCTCTGTGTTGGCGGCGGCCATGTTGGCAGAGTTTAGGAGAGGAAGAAGAATATACAGCTTCATGTACTTTAAGGCTGTGTCTGAAATCAGTCACTACTCACTACATAGCCCACTATATAGTGAGTTCACCATTCTGTAGTGCTGTCCGAATGTACAGTGAGAATTATTATACAGTGACTCAAAGTATCCCACAATGCATCGTGAAAAGTAGTGTACAACCGATGGTCACTAACCAAGCACTATATACCATCAGGCATTGCTCTCAAAGAAAAACATCAGACGGACGAGAGGAGAGAGAGCAGCACGAAAACGTTTTTTCATTTTGCTGTGAGCTCACTGTGTAGTTCTCTACACTGAACTAAGTATCAGCAGTGGTGGAGCTAGTTTTAACTGCTTTATATACAGTTAGCTAGTTTTAACTGCTTTATATACAGTTAGCTAGTTTTAACTGCTTTATATACAGTTAGCTAGTTTTAACTG
>VMKM01004253.1:0-19856 GCA_008360985.2 Macquaria ambigua | reverse complement strand
GAGAGAAAAAGAGGACAAAAAAAAAAAAAAATGAGAAAAGTTTGCCCCGGTGATGCAACGCAAAAACAAAAAGCACAGTCGGGCGGGCGGGCGGCCGCGCCGACCCTGTGTCCGAGTGCTTGCCCCCCCCATATCCGCACACCCCTACCTACCTACCTACCCACCCAGCAGTTGGGGGATCTTGGCCTTGGCCAGGTCCCGGCACTTCTTCAGGCTGTCGCGGGACACGACCCTGACCATTTTGTCTGCCTTCACTCGCATTTGGTGCAGCACCACCTTTTGTGTGAGGTTGGCCAGGGCCGCGTTGACAGCCCTGACGGCACCGGTCAGCTGGGCCTGGGACAGGCGGCACAGGGGAGGAGGGGTCTCCTTCACATATTGGAGGAACTGGTGCACGTTCCTCAGATAGATGTTTGCGGTTGTCGCGGTCTTGCCCACGGTCAGCAGGTGTCTGGACCACCTGGAAAAGAAAAGGGGAGAGAGAGAGAGAGAGAGAGAGAGAGAGAGTGGTGAGAGACTTTGTCAGGGATCCACGGGCCTGCCGCCGCGGCGTTAATGATCAGGAAAAGCCCGGTTTGTGACACACTTACCTTCTGATCTGGGCCCCGTCGTCCAAACACGACCAGCGGTGGAGGTCCTGTTTTCCCGTGGCCATGAAAAAGACAAAAGACTTCACCCGGCTGACCTTTGAGTAGGCGTTTTCCAGCTGCTTGGCAGAAGGGCAGATTCCCTCGTGGTAGTGCTGGTAATCCTCCAGGTATCGTGGAGTTTAGCCAGGAAAGGCACGCTCTCGGCTGGGTCCCGCCCCGGTGAGTTAGACCACGAAAGAGGGTGAGCTATGGCCCCGTGTCCGCACGCTCTCTCGGCTGGGTCCCGCCCCGGTGAGTTTGACCCCGAAAGATGGTGAGCTATATGTCCGCACGCACGCACTCTCGGCTGGGTCCCGCCCCGGTGAGTTTGACCCAGAAAGATGGTAAAGCTATGCCCATATCCGCACGCTGTCGGCTGGGGTGAACTATGCCCATATCCGCACGCTCTGTGAGCAACATTTAGTGGGAAAATTAGAAGCCGACTTACCGATGGATTCGGGAAAAGTCAGATGGCGCTGGCCCGTCATTCTCCCACTGCTTTGGAGGAGCCTGGTCAGCGATGGCGCGCTGGACTCGGCCGATCCATCTCCATCCACCCCAGCCGCGGCTCGTGGCGGCTCTGTGAGCGTGCTCCGGCCGGTTGTTCTGCGTAACGCTTTGGCGAGTCTCTTGCATCTTTCCCGGAGCTCGGCCAGCTCCTGCTGCTGCTGCTGCTGCTGCTGCTGCTGCTGCTCCTCCACCACCGCCTGGCCAGCCTCGCCCTCGAGGTCCAAGCCGGAGACCATGGCGGGTGAGGGGTTTGTGGCTCGAAGAGCAGCCAGGAGGCTGATGGTTTTACTTCTCCTCACCGTGTTGAAGTGAACCGCCACCTCGTCTTTGCTGAGCTCCGGGTGGCTATCGCCTAGGTGCCTGTCCAGTCTCGTGCTCCGGTACGCACACCCCGAGACCGGGCAGGCCGAGTCCCTGATGTTGACTCGCAGGGCGGCGTGGTTGAGGAGAATCCTTCTCTCGGCCTTGTTCGCCACATGGTGCCTCCGTCTGAGGTGGCTGTACAGAGCCGCAAAAAGCCTGAAGCAGAGGGGGCAGTTGGATGACTTCTTGGGAAGCGTCATTGCTTTGAGAGGAGAAGAGGGGTTTGATGGAAAAGGGGGCGCAAAAGAAAAAGACAGCCAGCGGTGCGCGGCACGCGGTTTAAATGTTGGGGGAGTGGACTCTGACGGCTGGGTTAGACCAATGGGGAACAACCCTTCCAAACGGGGTCTGCCGGATGAGAACAATTCTGCCACGGGCTTTTGCCGCAGGGGAACATCCCTGACGCGGCGGATGACGGCCGGGAACAATGGGTGACGTTTGGGGCAGAGCCCCCATTCAAATGCGTGCCAAGTGGCAGCCCGCAGCCTAAGGCGCGATAGAGGGTATAGGGCGTTACCCTTCATTAAAGCAGATGCGTGACCTAAACGAACAGCGGGGGCAACGGTCACTTTTTTTTTCACGCCTAGTACACTCAAACAGAAAGTTGAGTTGCCGGGTCCCATGAGGCAAAAGTCGTCGCTGGCGTGGGTCAGTTTAATTCTCAAGTCTACAGAGTTCAAAAGAAGCCTCTTGCAGAAAAATATGTCCCCGTGGAGAGGACCCAGCAGTTGAACCTCTCTAGAACCAGCGGTAAACCGACCTCTCTGATTTAGTCCTCTATTAGGCCCGTTATTGATCACTATAGAGTCTATAGCTCTGGCCGTGTCTTTGTAAAATAGGCCTGCACTGAATTGTCCGTTTAACGTATCTGCTGAATAGTTGAGCAGAGTTTCGATCATAGCCCTGTAAGGGTGCATGGCACTAGACTGTGAAATCAACCTATCTCCCAGAGTAACGTCGCATTGGCTAAAAATGGTATTCAGAGGATAGTTGATGAGCGCCACTGGCTCTCCGTCCTGCAGGTCGGTATCGTTCGTGTTGGTAATTTTCAGGCGGAGGTGCAACAAAGTGTCGTTCAGATCCAAATACTTTTCACCGTCTCCGGGAATAAAGAACTCAATGGGGCCTCTATCGGTAATGGCGGATAAAGGTAAAACTTTGACGTAGACCTAATCTTCAATAGAAAGCTGCGTCATGGGGGCTGAAAATAAATCCAGCTCCCCCATAGTACACTTGGCGGATTTATGATGTAACAGAGCCATTGTTTCTCTTTCTAAAATATGTCGCCGCTCCGGACAGAGCTCCTTCCTTTAGGTCGGTTTCTTCCTACTGATTTTCTCCTTTTAGAGTTTCTGCGTTTTTTACTTCCTGTCGTAACACGATCTCCCGGCAGTCTCTTCCTCAGTCTCCGCGACAAAACCATTATACCGCCTGATCCTTCTTGACTCTGATTCTTGGCAAATTTCCCCATCGTTTGGCTTATCACGTCGGAAGCGATGTTGGAGGCGGCCGATTTCAGATGAGGTTTAGCAATGCCAAAAACTCTTTTCACCAGAGGGGATACAAAATCACAGACACCTGTGCCATGATCGATACCCAAAGGCAAAGCTTTTACTGGTCTAAAATGCAGTTTCACGATAGTTTTCCCGTAGGTAAAGTTTACCGGGACGTTTTGATCCGTTTTAATCTCAATGTGAATGTTTTCAATATGTTTCTTCGCCACAGGTAGATAGTCGGCGGGGTTAAAACAGTGTGTGACTACGTCACCAACGTCCTCTCTACTTTAACTGTGCGTAGGAGAGGAGCGTAAGCGTCACCCACCATCTGATGACGGACCACGTCGCTATAACAGTAAAGCTGATAGAACCCCGACTTTATATCCGCCGGGTAGGGAGACAGTCTCGCGTCGAACTTAAAACATTCTCCCGGATTGAATCCCAGCATGCAAGCCACGGGTGGAAAAAAAGCGTAGATGGTATTGACCGCCTGCTTGACAAATTTTTGAATCAAACTATAATTTAAATTAATATCGGTTCCAACCTTTTTAAGAAAAGCTTCCACCTCTTTCTTGAGCTGAGGCAGGTCCATGTAATAACCTCCCCTAAACCTTTGGCGGCGGACCTCGGACTCTTGATTCTTGGGGCTAGGTTTTTGCCCTTGTACAGAGTAGGCAACGTCTCAAGGACCGTCTCCTTTATTCAATGGGCGGTGGACCTCGGACTCTTGATTCTCGGGGTTAGGTTTTCTCCTCCATTCAAAGTAGGAATGGTCTTGAGTAATGTTAAACCAGGTGTGCGGGTATGAAATCTCTGTCAAGGCTACCTGCCACGGGCCCTCTAAATTAATATGTTGCGCTAAATCCACCCTAAAACTAGAACTTGTATTGTTTCTAAATACATCGAGGCTGGCGTTGGAGGGTAGTGTGACATAAAACCCCTCACCTGACATTTGATCCATGATGTAATGAAACAAATGAGAAAATAAAGTTTTATACATTTTTCACTTGAGAGGCCTTGACCCAGCTGTTGAATTTTTCGGGCCAGTTTTTCCAGCGTACTAAAACCTGTTTTTCACCCCCGACGATACGTTGTCTCAGAATTTTCTCCACCTGATACAGCTTGTCTTTAGCCAATTTTACTTTTTGCAGCTCTGCCTCGTAAAATGATCCCTCGATAGGTTCTCCGTCGTAATCTTTGAGTCTGTATACGGGGGGAAACCGGGGAATGCAATCGGATATTGTAAACACTTCGTCCGTAAAACTCTGTTCATACACTCCTCTCAACTTGGATATTCTGACAAGATTTCCCTTCTTGAAATTCATCTTTAATTTGTCCTTGTGATGGACGGGGAAAGTACCGTACAGGTTTTGAAACACTTGAAAGGCGTTCTCCGACGTCACCTGCATAGGCATCATTTTTATACTTTTGTGATAGCTGTGGTTGTAGCTTTTCACCATGTCTTGTAAGACGTCGAGGTATCGGTGGAGGTGTTTTTAGCCGTAAAATATCTCCACATTCTAGTTTTTAGTGTGCGATTAAATCTTTCAATCACAGAAGCCTTTAGATCACTGGCTGTGGCAAAATGTACGATACCGTGTTTCTTCATCAAAGCCTCAAAACTCTTGTTAAAAAACTCTTTACCGGCGTCCGTTGCAGCTTTTCCGGCGTCTCTTTTAAGACGGACTCAAAGGCCCTAACCACCTCTGCGGCGTTTTCTTTCTTCAAGACACTGTGGGGAATAAAAGTTATATGGTATATTTTAAACACTGGAAATGATAATAATAATGAAAATGATTGTTTAAGTGAATCACTGGAAGTCTGATGAAGTATACAACTGTATAATGCATATAGTCAGACAGTTTTTAATGAGCACAAGCAGCATAAAAACAGATGAAGAACACCAGAGCATGACTAACAGCACAACAGATGCTCCAGCTCTCACATACGTGTCAACCTAAAGTAAGAACATGGAAACCACCTAGGTTACTGAAGCATGTATTTACACAAGCAGTAAAGATCATGGAAAACACCTAGGATACTGTGGCAGCCTGTTTTTAAAAAATAGACTTAGCGCTGAGAGTAGACACCATTAGTTCTTGACCAAACAGATGGGTCCTTAGGGACTTGGAAAGCACCTAGCAGTTGACACGGTTATTTTCACCAAACTGAGCAGATCAGGTTTCCTAGAGATTGAACCATCTGGCAAATGACACCATTGTTTATCGATCTATGGGAAAGAGGATAAAGAAGAATATAATGGTGTCTGACTGGGAAAACAACTCAAGGTCAAAAGGAGGTACTAAAGTTGTGAAACCACAGTAGGAGGGGTACCAGAAAGAATATAAAAGGCAGGATTTGTTCACTGTAAAGTCAGTCGTTCCATGGAGGGACTCATGTTTGCTGTACTGCTTGCTTGAACAGTAAACTCACATGCTCACATCTGAACTCTTTTTGACTCAGAGTTTTCTTTATTAGAAACAGTTGATTTTTAAAGTGTGGTGAAGATCCTGAAGACATTTGGCCCATCTTCGAGATTTTTCTTCCACAACACGTACGTAAGCCTTTTTTGAAAATATGTCTATGACCGTTAATAAATAAACTTGTCATTATGTTCTGCCAAGGCTTGCATGTCACAAAGGTCAGCTTGAACTTGGTTTAAAGGCCTAGGGACAGACACTCTGGTAAAATGTGTTCTGGCAGGTTTATGCAGAGTATAGGCGTCCTGCTCTGATAAAAACTAATTGACGTTTTCAAGTTTGACTTTCTTGCCAGTTTCATCTCGCACAGCCATGCGGAGACGTTCTATGCCTCCAAAGCTGCCTGGATGAGCGGGGTTGTAATACACTTTTTTCATGAAACGTTTCTCTGCCATCCTGTTTGTTGTCTTGCCTTCAGCAGTATCTGAGGTTTTACTGATTTTTTTACTAAAAGAAGGGTGCTTCTTTATTCTGTTCTTTATTAATCCATCATTTACAAATTTTAAAAAAATCAATACATTGTAAAGGGTATGCATTTTTATTTATTTATTTTTCATTACCAAACACAAGCGTAACACAAGATAGCATATATTTTGAGTACAAGAGTAATATAGTAGAATAGTATAGTAGAATATAGTAGACTAACATTTTAACATCTTTAAAGCTTGGTCTAATATGGAACGATCTAGAGCATTGTGAATAGCATAGTGTAATCTTTTCAGTTCAATTGCGATATTCACAGACACGTTGTTTTGCAGGTAAAAACACACCACATCAACAAACAAGGCATACAGGGTGAACAAATGGGAAACTTTTATATTGACCGTATCTTTACTCCATTCTGTCACAATTTTTCCTAAGGTGTCTGACAAACAAGATTCACTTATACAGAGGGTGTGCTGTACAATCAGTTCCCAGGATGAAGCATGGGCTCGTACTTTAACAAAAATGTTTTCCAGTCATTCGATTTCTGCATCTCTGATAAAACAGTCTGTCTTGCTGTGTTTAAAAATTTTTAATGGTCCGTTCCAAAAGATCTATTAACTGACAAACAACATCACATTCCTCCACATAGCTAACAAGTTTTATCCAGTAATTACCCATTTTATTGATCTTTGTCCCAACAGTCCTTCATCACTCGAAGCTGGCCTATTTTCACCACATCCTCCCCGATCAGGTTTTCATACGTCATGGATAGTGTCATAGATCTTCCTCGTTGATTTCAGTTTGTGTAAAAGCATCTCTGCAACTGTTTTGACTCTGACCTCGTCCGCTTGGATGTTGCGCATCGCAACAGACATTAAATGGTAGGAATGAATCGGGGGGTCCAGAGTCTTTGCATCAGCCGGTGAAAGTTGGTCGAGTAGAAATCATCCTCGAGTACTTCCAAACACTCGTGTTATTTCTGGCTGGGGTGGTTGGTCAGACAGCCGTGGCAGGCATCTTTCCGGTAGTTGCCCAGAGTAATGTTGAGCAGGTGGATCACAGCGGTTTTTACAGCATTGATGAACATGGAGGACACCCATCCGTCGACTTCATCTTCCTCGGGGCTCGCTGCTCTCGGAGGAGATGAGGGAGAGAGTGGAGGTGTCAATGAAGACGGAGGTGAGGGAGAGTCAGGTGCCTGGGACTCCTCGAATCCGGCGTCCGTATCGTCTGAGTCGGAGGAACCGCCGGGGGAACCGTTGGGTGAGTCACGCTCATCCGGAGAGGGTGGATTCAGTGAAGGCTCTGTTGGAGGCTTCTTCACCATCCTCATACGAACGGGCTTGGGACAATCACATGTCAGCCCGTCATCGTCGGACGAGTCACACAACGGACGTGGGTCCGGCGAAGGTTCTCGCTCCCAAAAGGTTGTTAGACTGGACTGGCGCAGGTTCTGTCTGGTGCTCTCCATCTTTTTTTTTTTTTTTTTTTCTCCTGTTGCTCGATGTCTGGCTGCGTCAGGTTGTTTCTGTCAGTCGAGGTTTGACTGTGTCCCCAATGGGTACTCCTTATATTGCGTAGTTAGGGTTGTGGAGGCATGGCGGAGGCGTGGTTAGGTTAAGGAGGCATGGTGGAGGCGTGGTTTGAAAGATCATAGCTTTCTTTGTGACTAGAGCGTCCCTCCAGTTGCGACAGCTGCGGAAGAGAAAGGTTCGTCTGCCATACAGCGCAGGTAACAATTTTTCTCCGAGCTTCCTCATTTTCTGTGTCAAAACATTCCCATCTTGCGCGTTTAGCGGGTGTAGCGACGGTTTGCTCTTCATCCATCATCTACTTACCGCCCTGGAGATGATGCATCACCAGTTTCAGCACTCCCCAGTCATTGGAAGTCAACGTAGGTATGGTGGTCACAGGCCCCAACTTTTCACCTTCATCCAGCTGATACAAGCAAAGATCGCCCATTTCGTACTTGAACACATAGCCCCAGACCCCATGCAGACCGTAGGGTTCTGAAGACCATTCTTCTTGCAGAGACTCGGACGGAGGCACCTGAGTTCTACTCAAATAGACGATGCGTTTCTAAGGAGCACCCGTTAGTGAGGTTAATTCTTGATAGATTGTGACGGGCGTCTCGCTAATGAGCGCCACAGCGGGTATTGTCTTTTTAGAGTCTTCCATGTTTGTTTGTTTTTCTGTCTCTTCTTCTCTCCAACAAGACCGAATCTGTTTTAAACTAAACTGATAAACAAGGGTTAATAAATGGGCTAAGAAGGGGGACGGATGAGAGGAGGGGCAAAAGGAGGGGCCCTAAAATTTAAAAAACAATTGCGTGAATTATGGCGATGACGTGGCACGATTTGATTGGACGGGGCGGGGTTTCAGGGGCCAGAAGTACGGGGGCAGGACTTCCAGTAGTGAATGGTGCGATTTGATTGGACGGGCGGGATTTGGGGGGCCGGAAGTACGGGGGCGGGGCTTCAGGGGGCAGGGCTTGTGATGTGGCACGTTCTGATTGGGACCTGTCAAATTTTGACGAGAGGGTGTACCTATATCTCTCTTGCATTAAAAGTACTGTTCTGTGGTGGATTTTGCTTGTGCTTCTTCAGGACTGGATGTCGTTGAGTAAGTTACTGCTTACAGTAAATTAAAGCAGGTGAGGTAACACGACCCTCACTGACGAGTGACTTTAAGTTAAAGGAAAACGCACAAACATGGACAGAGACTTAGTGCCAGTTCAATTCATGCAGGTTTATTTGCACCATAAACCCAACATAATCTGCAAATAAGCATTAATTGTTAATTGAAGAAATTAAAAACAATTATTTTAAACTATTCCAAATTCCAGGCATACAATATGCAAATGATTATTCATTGTTAAATATAATAATAACACATTCCAAATGAGTGATATTTCATACCATCCCAAATTCCAAGAATACAATATGCAAATGATTATTCATTGTTAAATAAATAACACATTCCAAACGACTGATATTTTATACTATCCCACATTCCAAGAATACAATATGCAAATGAGTATTTATTGTTAATTATAATAATTAATCACAGATTCCAGATGAGTGATAACTACACTATCCCAAATTCCATGAATACAGTATGTAAATGAGTATTACTAACAAATTCCAAACAGTGACATTTTGCACTACTTAAATTCCTTTTTTTTTTCTGCAAATGAAGCAAGAAGATTGACAGTTTCAAAAATGTAATCTCATTCCAAAAAGTCCATCTGGGCGCCCCCCCCCCCCCCCAAAAAAAGTGGTACTGTATGTAAAGACGAAAAACGTCGTGGGGGCGTGAAAAAAAAATCTTGTTGAAGGTCACAACTTCCTCTATGGACATGCATTTTAATTAAAAGTAATTATTATTGGAGATATGATTTTTATTTAAACATTAAACTTTTATTTCCAATAAGTATATCCGAATGTCCAATAATGATTTAAATTCTACTAAAGGATCCTAATTTAGGGTTAGGGGGGTTAGGGGTAAAAGGAATAACTTTTGATAGGAAGGTCATAGAGAGATGGTAGTTGCATTTTTAGATTCCTCCCCCCACTGGCTCCCCCACCAGCTGCCCTCTTCAGCACGATGGCTCCACTCCTCCCCCACTGGAAACTTCCATGATGAGCTTCACAGCTGACCAGGTGAGCAGACAGCTGAGGAGACTTCACTCAGGAAAGGCTGCAGGCCCTGATGGTGTCATCCCCAGGGTGCTCAAGGCCTGTGCCCTCCAGCTTGGTGGAGTACTTCAGAAGAACCTTCAAAGGGTCCCCGTGATGTGGAAGACGTCCTGCCTTGTTCCTGTGCGTAAGACGCCACGTCCCAGTGGATCGAAGGACTACAGACCGGTGGCTCTGACCTCCCACATCATGAAGACCCTGGAGAGACTTGTCCTGGAACAACTCCGGCCCATGGTCAGTTCACACTTGGACCCCTTACAGTTCGCTTACCAGCCCCGACTTGGAGTAGAGGACACCATCATCTACCTGTTTAACCGCGTCTATGCTCACCTGGACAAACCAGCGAGCACTGTGAGGGTCATGTTCTTTGACTTCTCCAGTGCATTCGACACCATCAGGCCGGCTCTACTGGGTGAGAAGCTGACAGCACTGCAGGTAGATGCCCCACTGGCGTCCTGGATCGTTGACTACCTGACTGGAAGACCACAGTATGTGCGCCTGCAGCACAGTGTGTCGGACAGGGTGGTCAGCAACACCGGGGCCCCACAAGGGACAGTCCTCTCTCCCTTCCTCTCACCATTTACACCACTGATTTCAACTACCAGATAGAGTCCTGCCATCTTAGAGAAGTTTTCTGATGACTCTGCTGTGGTTGGATGTATCAGTAACGGTGAGGAGGCTGAGTACAGGACCGTGGTGAGAAACTTTGTCACAAGCTACAAGGATAATTACCTGAAACTAAATGTGACAAAGACAAAGGAACTGGTTGTGGACCTGAGGAGGAAAAAGACTCCGGTGACCCCCGTTTCCATCCAAGGGGTCAGTGTGGACATTGTGGAGGCCTACAAGTACCTGGGAGTGCACACTGACAATAAACTGGACTGGTCTACAAACACTTTGTACAAGAAGGGACAAAGTCGCCTCTATTTTCTGAGAAGGCTGAGGTCCTTCAACATCTGCAGGATGATGCTGAGGATGTTTTATGAGTCTGAGAGTGGCGGATTCCAACAGACTCAACAAACTGATCAGAAAGGCCAGTGATGTTGTTGGGGTGGAGCTGGACTCTCTGACAGCGGTGTCAGAGAGGAGAATGCAGTCTAAAATACATAGCATCCTGGACAACACCTCCCACCCACTCCACAACGTGCTGGTCAACCTCAGGAGCACTTTCAGTGACAGACTGATCCCACCAAGATGCACCATAGAGCGCCACAGGAAGTCATTCCTGCCTGTGGCGATCAAGCTGTATAACTCCTCCCTCAGAGTGTCAGACACCTGAGCAGAACTCATTTACGGACTCATGATGTACAATAACACATTCATAACTATGTGCAATAACGTATTCATAACTATGTGCAATAACGTATTCATAACTTTGTGCAATAACGTATTCATAACTAAGTGCAATAACTTATTCATAGTATTCATAACTGCGTGCAATAACGTATTCATAGTATTCATAACTATGTGCAATAACTTCTTCATTACAATGTGCAATAACCTTCTCTTTATTATAGCAATTTTTTCTTATTGGTACTTATCGTATTTTACTTATCGTATTTTACACTTACCTTCCGTTCCCGAGATACAGTAATTTGGTAGTCGTTCCAAAGTTTGTCCACAAAGTCCACAGCCAAAAGAATGTTGTGTGGAAAGTGTGTAGGAGTGCGTGTCAGGTCTCCCTGAGTGGTGTGGACTAGGTCTGGTATGAAGGTCTTCCGGTGCCTACCCCTAACCAATGTGACCCTAAAGTGTCCTAGTCAGGAAAACAGTAGAATCCAGGTCTCTTTACAAAGCTAGACTGGAAACAATGTGTGTGTGTGTGTGTGTGTGTGTGTATAGTGTTATAGTGCTGTGGTGAGGAAGGGGTGGACGGGGGGGATGGTAGCAGTTCATATGTCTCTGTCTCATCACGATGTGCCCTGTCTCTTCTGTTGCTGGACCCGGATCAGCTCCAGCTGTTTTTTGCACTTCTGGTAGTATGTGGACAAACTCTTGTTCTCCTCCAGTAGCTTTTTGTGCTCCTGCACCAGATGGGACGTGTTCTGCTGGTCCTTCTCATCTTGGTCCAGTTCAGCGATGAGCTCCTTCCTACACAGAAGGGATATGAAGCAATATTAACCCTCAGAGCCAAGACTGTTTTTGATTTGTTTACACTCCAATTTCAGACTTGTGGCATTGTCACTACATTAGGGCTGTCACTTTTTCAAAAAAGGCAAGTTCCAACGAATTCATACTTACATGTAATTCATTTAATTAATTTGAAACAATGCCAATGGGACGCATATTGTTGCATATAAATATTGCTATGTTATCGGTGATAGCCTTTTTATGGGTTTCTAGCGAGGCTCCTGAGGATGAGTATGGTGAAAAGTAGGTAGTCAAACGTGATTGTACAGTTGACGTAGCTCCACTTGTTTCTGGTGCCTCTGCTGCCTCACTTGGGTGGCAAACAGCCTTATTGTTGTTGGTAATTTTGCCTTCTATGGGGTAGATCCTGAAAATACATCCACACACTGCTTCTCAGATGCTTTGGTGTCATGATCATCTGATCAGCATGGCTTTGCTAACTAGTGTCCTCCTCCCTTTTTATTTATTAGCTTAATTTACTGATAGGTTAATAGGGCATGCAATAGGTCATGTTGATAGTGAATTTTAAAGAATGCCCTTCGCAAGACCACAAGGTAGACTACTTCAAATGGTCTGTTGTGATTATAGACTGTAAATATTTCATTTGAACAGGTCATTATAGTTTGCAAATTGAGTTTTTCCCCACATTCAAATGAAAGTTTGGAGTGACAGCCCTACAAAATAGGTCACTGTTAGGATTTAAAAATAGAGTTGTTTTTGTTTTTTTGAGAAAACAATGGAAATGCTACAAGAATAAAGCTGACATAGATGAATGAAGTAGATGAAAAAGTAATTATTTTTCTTATAAAATTAGTTTTTTTTAATTTTATTCTTCTAACATGACTTTTTCTTGCAAAAGTATGAATTTACTCACATAAAATCACAACCATATAAAGTTATTTCTTGGAATTTTTCATGGATTTTGTTACTTGTTTTTCTTGCTTTTGTTGTACACTATTGTCCCACAATGCAAGACACAGAGGAAACAGAGGAGCTGCTCACAGCTGGAAAGTATTAAAACAGACAGTGTATGGTGGATAAATAACTCCCTGAGAGGAGCTGCTCACTGGGGAGCTCCCCCAAGAACTACATACCTTCAAGGGCTTTTTTTTTTGTTTGCATTCAAACCGCCAATAGGAACTCTGAAGCAATGTAAGCCAGCTGGCAGTTGGTATAGGAGCGTCACTCAGAACATCATCAATATTTTAAGGCTACCGTTACGAGCTGTGTTCGACCAATCAACACACACTTAGGTCTGGACCAATCACTGTACACTTACGTCACAAGGTTCCTCTTGTGCTGGGAGAGTACACAATAAAAAGGGGAGAGGTCCTCCAACTGTTCTTAGAACTTTGACAAAGTTCCTCCGATCCGAAAAGGCCTAATGTGAAAAATGAGGTTGGCAAAATATACGGATTCCCTAAACTGTAAGGCTAACGAATATGTAATCTGTATCCTCTCACTTTCTCATTAGCAAAGAGCAGTGTAGAAAACATTCAGCTAGCAGCTTCTCGTTTTTAAGCTGGTGACGATGCTTTCACGGTTTCACAAACGTCACGGATGGCAGATCATATCGGCTGTCACTAATTAACGTTAATTCTGTGAGTAACTTTATGTCAGGCCAAAATTGTACTTGGCTGTTTGTGTGTCTGTACTCGTCAAAGATCATTTGTGAGGAAAGAAGCATCACACTGTAACATCACCGTACAACCACGAGTGGACTGAGTGTTTCTGTTGTGTTAACATCTCTAACAGAGTGATATGTCTCCTCTAGTAAAACCATCGGCTAATCGTGTAATGTCAATTTCTCCAGTTAATCTTTTATTAACATCACCTTCAGTATTTGGATCAAATAAATAAGGAATTTCAGATTTAGTAGCTACAGCTGTTATTTCAATATGTCAGATACATATTCAATCAAATATAAATATCGGATATAAAAATAAAAGTATCAGATCGAACTCTGTATTGGCAGATACTCAATACTAAAGGACTCAAATTGGGGCCATCCCTACTTTTTTAGTATGAAAATCCCTCTTTGTGTTACCATCCCTCTGTCACAGCTCAGCAAGCAAACACTGTCCATTGAAGCACAAAGAGGGAATTTTGTACTAAACTCTTATTTTGAAAGATGGAGAACTTCACAATGCATTTTTACACAAAACGAGGATTGTGGATTTCACCCCTTTCACTTACATCGAAAAGGCTTTAGGAAGGGATCTTTCAGCGGATGGGAACCTATTCTTTAAGTTTAATTGGAAGTGACATTATGAAGTCGCAGTTTGATTCACGTGTATTGGCACAGGTCCTGTAAGTACAAAATAGTGAAGTATGTTGCTTTTGTTGCACACAAGCTGCAAAAACAATATACTGTAACACTTACAGCAGTATCTGGTATACTGTATACAATTGGTATGTAGTATGGCCAGTGAATTAGCTATGGGATACACCTGAGTCCTGTTTTTTAAGCATTAAGTTGAATAGGATTATACAAAAAGTACATTTTAGCTAATCTGCAGCATGGATGTACAGATGACAATCAGCTGGTACTAAAGAAATGTCTAAACATAATTATAAGGCAAGATGAAGCGTTGTTTCTTTCTATGATTTCTAAGTGGATTTTTATCCTTGAATCCATCCGTTGCAAACACTTTGGGATAAACAATCTACCCAAAAATAACACCATCCTCAGAGCGATGTTATGACAAATACTTGACCACTGGAGAATTTACTTTCAAAATAACAGCAGTGCACATTTTCTGTCTTGCTGATTCCTTCACCTTCTATAAACATGAGATGAGATCTTTAGTCAAACAAAGCTGTTCCAACATGCTCATCTTCTGCAGCTTAGGGTTTCCTTGGATTTCCTTTGGGTGGCTTTCTGTACACATATCTACATTAAAATGTCTTTATCATGTGAAGTTGCCTTAATATGGCCCTGTTTATTCTGTTGGCCTTGTGGCAACACAGTGCACAATAAGAAACATTTCCCTTGATTACTTAGAAGTACATTTAATAACCTCAATAACAAACCAAACTAAGCACAAAATGACCTCAGCAGATGAAAATTGGCTGCTAGACTTACTTTCTCTGGATCAGCAGGGCAATCTCTGTTTGCACTTTCAGGTATTCTTGGGCCATCTTGCAGCACTCATCAAACACAGCCATAGACTCTTTGGAGTTGGGACAGGGAACGAGAGGCTGAAAATAAAGACGCATGTTGCTATTAACTGACTCCAAAATCTGCTCATGCATCACTACAGAATATATTTATATCAACAGTAAGTATAGTCTGAGCAGATAATACACCAAACATCTCAATGATGCTGCCAATGTGTATTTATATTCACATTCCACGTTTTAGATAGCATCATGTTTTCAGGGATAATCCCTTCATAATGAAGTTGGTACTAGCAATTTATGCAATGTCCTTCAATTCATCTTTGAGGGGAAAGAGGTGAGCTGCAACACCACCAAAACATAGTTAAAACTGATTCAGTGCAGCTTGTATCTGACAGTATTTAAATTAAACAACGAACGAGTTGTATGTAGTGTCATGTAGTGTAATGTAGTGCTGGTGATCCAGGGTGAGATAAGCCATGGGAATGGAGTTGTCTGAGCCGTTGGTGTCTGAGAAAAGACAAGAAAGAGAACGCAAGAGCTGTTTGTTTTTTCTATGACTGCACAGGAACAGTGTGGGCTGTCCACCACAGGTCTTTTTTCAGAAATAAACTCCTGACCACCTCCTCAGCTTGGGCTGATCAGAGGCCTGATTAACACGTGTGGCAAACAAGCTGACCAAAACCACCTGAGAAGGTAGGTCTTTTCAGGTGCTCAGTCAAGTTAAAACACAGGTATGTGTTTGTACCCTACCTGCCTCACAGGTACTACCTCCTTTACCTGTCCATCATTTATGACATATGAGGTCCAGCTGCAGTCTTGACTAATAACAGTCATATTGTTTTCTTCATGAGCTCTTTGTGACACCAGAGAAGAGAAATAAGGTACAGCAAATTGCTGTCAGACACCAATCTACATTTTGTTGGCAACCAAATGCGTCCAATGAATGAGTTACCTGTCAGTTCATATAATTTTATATTGACTCTTCTTCGTTTGTAATAAGTCAGTGTGAACACAATAAGGACCAAAAGTAAAAGGCAACAATATTTAGTTTTTTTCTAACCATTGTTGAACCAAAATACAGGTGAGCAACCTGTAGTAACCTAGTAAAAAGTAAATTTATTGGTAAACTAAATTTAAACTCATTTTAAAGTCATTCAATACTGCAGCTCTACAGCTTTCTTTGACACCTTGTCTGTATACATTTTGGCTGTGTTGTTTAGTTCTTCGTCTCACACAACACTCATTCTTAGTGTCATTATAGGCATCAAGTCAGTTTTCTTCCATGTGTACCTACTGATTAAGTACTGGGCTGTAAGTAGAGACAAACAACTTAAATACATTGTTTTCATTCATTTTTAGGTGCAATTGTGATATTGTCTCATTTACTCTACTGTGATTGTGTTGTGGTACCTGACTCTAATGGAAAAGTTGTCATGAGTACCTGTGGGGTCATCAGGGGAGAAGTAACCTCTGCTGCTCGTCTTATCAGGTGGCATCATCCTCACACTAGGACTGGAGGACCGACTGCTGTTCCTGCTCCCCTGCAAGAGGGCATAAACACTGTCAATCATCTGGGAAACCAGTCACAGCTTCTGAATGTTCGAATGGCAAAATGTGATCCGGACCATGACAAATATAAAAAGAATGCAGCAGAAGCAATCTGCTTATCATGCACATTTGCAGGCATATGCCAAATGAAACTTACTGAAGAAAATTCAATTTTTAGTGGTGTGATTTGTAATTTTGCCAGCTTGCAATTATCACTAAAAAGTTGCAAGTTGCAAGAGTGCAAAATGCCTATATGACATAATCCCAGAACCAAAGTGATGTTGTTGGAGACTTGACAGCTAACAATGTCACACCAGGAAATAGCAGTGGAAATTAGAAGGTTGGATCATTGTCAATGTGGTTTTACATCTGCCAACCTGGTCCTAAGCCATTTCACTGACATAAACAATATCTTAATTTTTTAATAACTTCCTGGGTACAACTTTTGAAATGAATCATGAACTTTCTTTACATAGCTGACATTTAGATGCACATCTACATATCTTTTTTTTTTTTTTACATTATTTCCCAAGTTACTTCCTTCAGGATGCCATTTACTGGATAAATTATACAATGGCCACTGAGAAGGTGTGGATTCATTTTTAGTAACCAGAAGGTATAACCGAACACCTCTAATGTGAGAGTTTGTTTGCAGTTCTAAATTAATGCCCAGGTATTAAACTCTGGGTGAGGGCAGCAACAAAGATGAATTATTTGTGGAAGCAATATAAAAAAATACATTTGATAAATAGCTATTTCGAGAAAACCACACACATTTTTATTTCAAATATGTTTGATATTTGGGTGAATCTGGAAGTCCAAATTAGTAGGAGGAGGAAAGAGAGGACTTTGGAAATAAGCTGGTAGCTTGCAGGTTTGAGGGACAGCTGTAGGGCAAAGGCAGAAATGTGGCAAACCACCTCTGCATCATCCATTACATACAACTTGTAATGGACAGATATTGTGCCTGAAATGCTCAACAATGAACTACATTTGGCAGCATTTTATGCCATCAAAATAAAAATTATGACTCAAGCAAAATATCCAGTTAAAAGAATGACAATCCAAACTATGATCATTCGCCTACAATACAAAAGGATTATTTTGTATGCAGAGGTATAACAACACATACCATGAAATCTGAGGTTAATCCAATGTTACCAACATACAATGTTTTAAAGTGTCTCTGTAGATCCTAATATGGGAATAGAATCAAATGGTAAAAAAGCAAATTCACATACTCTCACTCTCACACTACCAGTAATCTAGGGGGCTGATTGATACCACAGGCATCACAGCACAATCTATCTTCTTTAGCAACTGTAGTTTTGTACAAAGTCTTTATGGTGAACTCTAAATGAACTTTTGACTGCACAGGGCTGTGGGTTTACTACTAAACGAATGGAGACACATGTTTGGGAAAGCAGGAGAAATGCTCCAAGCTAAGGAGCTTATTTGAAGCTGTGTGTGTTTGAGGAGGGAGCACTGGGTTGTTCCTACACCAATGTCTTCATCTTCTTGGAGCTGACATATCAAACACATGTCATATTCTATGACATTTTCTCCCTAAGGACTTCTCTCTCTTGACAAAGAATGCATCAAATGCATTTATTAGCTTCTCTACACTGGCTCCCTGTAAAATCCAGAATAGAATTTAAAATCCTTCTCCTCACCTTCAAAGCCCTAAATGGTCAGGCACCATCATATCTTAAAGAGCTCATAGTACCCTATTACCCCACTAGAGCACTGCGCTCCCAGAATGCAGGGTTCCTTGTGGTTCCTAGAGTCTCTAAAGTAGAATGGGAGCCAGAGCCTTCAGCTATCAAGCTCCTCTCCTGTGGAACCAGATCCCAGTTTGTGTACGGGAGGCGGACAACCTCCTCACATTTAAGAGTAGGCTTAAGACTTTCCTCTTTGATAAAGCTTATAGTAGGGCTGACCCAGGTGAGCCCTGAGCCACCCCTTAGTTATGCTGCTATAGGCCTAGACTGCCGGGAGACTTCCTATGATGCACTGAGCTCCTCTCTCCTCCTCTTCCTCTTCCTCTCCATCTGTACGCCCTCATATCCCATCAATGCTTGTTACTAATTCAACTTCTTCCCGTAGTTGTGTGCTTTCTCTCCCCCTTTTCTCTCCTTCTGTTGCTTTCTGCAGGTGTTTCTGCCTCCGGAGCTGTAGGGTCTGGATCTATGGTTGCGGCCGTCTGCTGCCCCCGTGCTCCTCCTCTGCACCCGCTGCTGCAGCTGCTGTTGCTATTATTATTAGTACTGCTGCTGTAATATTGCTCTTAGTATTGTTTCTGTTGGTGTTGACAGCCATGCCATTGCCGCTGCCATTGCGTTACATCTCTGTGTGAAACTGTATTGTGCTGCTGTATGTTCTCTTTCCTCCTGCTCTCTCTCTCCTCAACCCAACCGGTCGAGGCAGATGACCGCCCACCTAGAGCCTGGTTCTGCTCGAGGTTTCTACCTGTTAAAGGGAGTTTTTCCTTGCCACTGTCTCCTGGTGCTGCTCATGGTGGGAAATGTTGGGTCTCTGTAAATATAAAGAGTCGGTCTAGACTTGCTCTACTAGAAAAAGTGCCCTGAGATAACTTTGTTATGATATGGCGCTATATAAATAAAACTGAATTGAATTGAATTGAATTTGAAAGACGACATCAGTCAGACATCCACAAGGCTTCACAGGAGGAAAGGAATGATTAAAGGAGTTCAGCTTTTCATTTGGAACAGTGTAAAAGTGTTGTAAAACTGATCTGCATCATTAATATCACATAAATATTCACCATCTTAGTTTGGTGTGTTGGCATGCTAACATTTGCTAACTAGCACTATATCTAGGGCTGATGGGAATGTCATTAGTTTTGCAGGTATTTGGTCATAAATCAAAGTATTGGATGGGTTAATACCTTGACCTGATTATGGCGCTAGATGAAAACTGAAAATCTGAAATCTTTGGTAATTCAAAGTTTTCAGATTTTAATTCATTCACAGGGGGTCATGGATTTCTGTATAAGAAATTCATTACAATCCAGCCAGTTGTTGAGACATTTCACTGAAAACAGAGAAAAAGTCAAGAAATTAACAAAGTCACTAGGATTCATCTGGGGACCATGAAGGTCTGTGCAAAAGTTCATGGCGATCTGTTCAGTAGTTGTTGAGATATTTCAGTCTGGACTGAAGTGGTTGTCTGACTGACTGACTGACAGACAGACTGACATTGCTATCCATAGAGCTTCATGCTGCTAGAGTGGCTAAAATTACATATCACTGTTATAATCAACATACCTTCAATGATGCTCAAAGCATTCCTCGGAGAAGAATTCTCCCTCTCAAGTTCAGCAACATTCAAATCAAAAACTTTCATCCACAATGTGTTAGTCCCTATATTTCAGATTTATAGCTTATTATGTTTAAAGGCAGTGGTGGAAAGTAAGTACATTTACTCAGGTTT